>VXAK01002291.1:21483-97340 GCA_013399435.1 Arenaria interpres
CCTTCCTGTGTTGAGGACTCCAAAGCTGGACACAGTACTCCAGGTGGGGTCCCATGAGAGCAGAGTAGAGGGGCAGAATCACCTCCCGTGACCTGCTGGCCATGCTTCTCTTGATGCAGCCCAGGATGCGGTTGGCTTTGCCAGCTCATGTTAAGCTTCTCATTCACAAGCAATCCCAACTCCATCTCCTCAGGGCTGCTCTCCAGCCATCCTCCGCCCAACCTGTATTTGTGCCTGGGGTTGCCACGTCCCAGGTACAGGACCCTGCACTTGGCTTGGTTAAACTTCATGAGGTTTGCATGGGCCCCCCTCTCAAGCCTGTCCAGGTCCCTCCGGGTGGCATCCGTTCCCTCCACTGTGTTGACCACGCCACACAGCTTGGTGTCATCGGCAAACTTGCTGAGCGTGCACTCTACCCCACTGTCTATGTCTCCAACAAAGATGTTGAACAGCACTGGTCCCAGTACTGACCCCTGACGAACACCACTTGTCACTGGCCGCTAATTGGACATTGAGCCATTGACCACAACCCTCCAACAAGCCTCTCCAGTTTAGAGACCATTATGTCATGTGGGATAGTGTCAAATGCTCTGCATAAATGCAGGTAGATGACACCTGTTGCTCTCCCCTTATCTACCAGTGCTGTGGCAATATCATAAAAGGCCACCAAAATTAAATACTATCCAGATCCCATTATATAGTAATAAAAGGCTGTACAGGTAGAAAACACCCACTAAGGTGTCGGGTGCCAAGGAACACCCAATCCATACCTTCCAAATCCATGGCAGTGTGAAGAAAACTTTTTCTAGTCCAATATCCCTCTACAGATGTGCACTATGCTATATAATTATCTAGGTTCTGGGTCCTGCAATTGTGCTTGGAACAACTGCACAAAAATATCCATGCTATTTCATTCTTCCTGGTACTCAACAGTCCTAAATTAACAGGACAACAAAGATTAATATTGTTTATTCAGATAGATGTGTCTGAAAAGATGGAAGAATCAAAGATAAAACATCTTAATGGACATTAAAAATTGAAGCAAACAGAAAAAAACCCACCAATGATTACCTGAAGTAACACTGCTTCACTGTGATGGATTACTTAAAGATGAAATAAGATCTACAAAACTGTTCTGGCTGGAGCTGGACTCCTGCACAGTTTCCATGCAACCTCCAAATTTCAACAGTGCTGAGTTAAGCTCATCCAACACTGTAAGAGACAACTAAAATCTCTGCTACACTTGCAACTGAAGAGCAACCTGCTGTGGAAACTCATTTCACATATGTTGGTAAGGCCTCACAAAGTCCCTAAAACATTATAAACTGAATGTGGTGCTACCAAACCCACAAATACTAACAGCTCTTGCAAAAAAAAACCCAACCAAGCAAAAACCAAAAATAAGCATTGATGAGATCCCCTCTCAGTCTTCTCTTCTCCAGGCTATACAGACCGAGGTCTCTCAGCCTTTCACAGAATCACAGAATGATATGGGGTTGGAGGGGATCTCCAGAGATCATCTAGTGAAACCCCCCTGCCAAAGCAGGTCCACCCAGAGCAGGTTGCACAGGAACATGTCTAGGCGGGTTTTGAATGTCTCCAGTGACAAGAGACTCCACCACCTCTCTGGGCAGCCTATTCCAGTGCTCTGCCACCCTCGAAGTAAAGAAGTTCCTCCTCATGTTTAGGTGGAACCTCTTATGTTCAAGTTTGTGCCCATTACCTCTTGTCCTGTCACTGGGCACCACTGAAAAAAAGACTGGCCTCATCCTCCTGGCACCCACTTTTTAAGTATTTATAGGTTTTGATCAGATGCCCCCTCAGTCTTCTGTTCTCCAGACTAAAAAGACCCAAGTCCCTCAGCCTTTCCTCATAAGAGAGACGCTCCAGGCCCCTCATCATCTTTGTAGTCCTCCGCTGTACCCTCTCCAGCACTTCCCTGTCCTTCCTGAACTGGGGAGCCCAGAACTGGACACAGTACTCCAAATGTGGCCTCACCAGGGAAGAGTAGAGGGGGAGGATGACCTCCCTCAACCTGCTGGCCATGGTCCTTTTAATGCCCCTCAGGAAACCATGTATACCTCCCTGTATACATTTGAACTAGCACTATCTTTTTTCCCCAGAGGGAATTGCTTTCTCAACTCTCTAGAATTAAGGGGCGAGTAGGCAATAAATCAAAACCCAACAAAAAAATACCAAAGAAAAAAGTCTTTAAAAAAAGCACTATCTTTGCAAGAAAACTACTATTAGCTGTGAAAACCCACATGGATGGAATAGTAAAAACTACTAAACAAGAAAAGAAAATAAATTGTAAAGAAGGAGGCTGTGATTCAGAAGCCAGATGGCTATGAGAATTACTGTTCTCACTAGATAAATATCATCTCTCCTCACCTACAAAACCACTGCCACCACCTCTGCTTCAATGGCTAGTCAAAGCATTAGCACAACTTACACTTTAAATATACACACGTGGAGGAGATATAACACCACCATTCATGTTATACCCACCTGTCCATAAGTATCACTCCTCTTGTGGTTAACACTATAGGCACACGTATATACTTACAGTTTTCCTTAAAAACGTGTTGCGTGTTATACAAAAATGGCACTTTGAACTGAACGTAAACATCTTGACCCTCAAAACACAATGAAGACCTTGGTTTCCTAGCCAAATGTCTTCCCTAAATAATTTCTTATTTATACAATGCAAATACAAGAGGCAGTGAAAGGGGATTATTTGTTGTACATTGTAAGAAAAGGCATGTCTAAAGTATTTAAAGAAGTGATACTGATTGCTTCTAAATGTTAAGATGTCTTAATAGGACTTGAAATACACGTAACGCAATCTCAGTTATATTTGATCTTTTCTACTCCTTTAAGTACCTGTCTCTTAAACCTGAGCCATATTTGGAAGTAAACATTCTTCATCTGAATGTAAATTTGACTTCTTCAAAATCAAATAGCTTCATCCAGTTAAACAATATGAAGGATTTTTTTTCCAAATAGGTGGAAAGAGATGCATAGGGCTAACTAATGAAGCAAAAGCAAGCATGTTATCATAAATCCCATGCCTCCAGAATACAAATAGCTGACAAAACAAGTGAGGAACAGAAAGAAAACCATGCACAAACAGCACGCCATGGACAAACCCTCAGGAAGATACAGGGATTAAACCGCAACTTTGACCTTTCATAATTTTCCAAGGATGAAATAAGCACTACCAGCAATATGCCCATGCTCAGTGCTCCAGGAAGCCAGTGGATACACACTCACCAATTGCACCCCCCCACACTTTATGGGGCCAAACGCCCATTAACATTACTGGCTCCTCTCGGCTGCTTTGGCAACATACAGCGCAGTCCACTCCTGTGTGGAACACTCATGCTTGGTGGTGAAGGCAGAAAGATCCTGGTTTTGCACAGCTCCACACTCTGAAAGTCATTCTTTCTGACACACCATATTTGATGGAGAATGTCATAATTCTATAATCTTGACAGTATCAGGAAATTGAACCAATGCACCAAATGAGACCATTTCTTCTTAGTGAAACATTTACATTTTTTGAGCTCAGGCTGTAGAATTTCTCCTTATTTTCCGCATGCAAAATGCATTTACTTACAGTTTCAGAGAGAACTTAATTTTCTAGTAAGTCAAAGAGTTTTTATTTCATTATTACACTTCTAAAGCTGCTCCAGTTTTCATTAGATAACAATTTACCAAACGTTCATATACAAGATAAAAACTATTAAGAAAAACCTGTAATTAAACAATCAAGTCCATTAGAGAAGATTTGTTTAGGAGGGGAACATCAGCTTTAAGGGAACTGGTAGTTAATGTAGGCATTCATCTTTTCAGATTGCCTAGTAGGAATATCATGTATGTGAGAGCAGTTAATTGTTCAGAGCATTTGATGCCCCCGGAAAAAGGTGATTAAATATTAAGATTCAGGACCAATCTGCAATACAGAAAGATAATGCTCTGCCAAGAGTATCTGAAAGGAATGACATTGAATTTCTAATGTTTTTGCACCAATGAAGATACAATCTTGTGAGTAATGTGGTTTGCCTACAGGAAGACTACCTCATTTCCAACATGAAATTGCTCCCTACACTTTATTTGGGTTAACTTCAATATTATTTAGTGCACTACAACCTCAATCAGTAAACTTTTTGTACTTAGAGTAATGCTTCAATCATGTTTTGTTTCAGCGTTCCCCTGAATAGCTGGGGACTTTTATCTTTATGATTAGACACATGTATTTTTATTTCTGTACAGATATAGTCAAGTCTGCATCCAAGATACAGTTGGAAAAATCAGAAACAGTTACTCACACAGACATGTTTCTGTTTTCCAATATTCAAAGTGGAAGTGGAAGATAAAAACAAAAGACAAATGTTGGCAAAGCCTCTTCTGGAATACTGGGAGCCAGATCAGTAACACGTTTCAGAGAGATCACCTCAGACTGAAACAGGCGAAATGAAAGGCTACAGATCATCAGAAGTTCAGCATTTTATCTTTGGACAAGTCACTAAAAGAGCCTGGATTGCAAAGCCAATGAAACAAGATTGAGAACTGGACTGAGACTGCTCGTCATAAATGCACCAAGCCAGACGTAAATATAGTCCGGAAAAAGAGACAGGGCTCCCAGTGACACAAGTATTGGGAACAATCTTTCCTTAGAAGCTGGGGAGAAAACACTGGATTATTTTAAAAAACAGAGCTACATAAGTACATGTAAAGTACAATACAATATCCTGCAGTGGCAGGATGTGCAATGAGAAAATGTCATTGATGTTTTATAGAATTGTAACAGTACAGTGTAAACTTTAAGCATATGTTGAGCCACATTTATCTAAAGCACTTCTATACAAATCATTGTGATTTGTAGTGATCAGTGACAGCAGTGATTCAAAAACCTAGTTTTAAGCACATGCTGAGATCCCACCCAAAACAGGGGTAAAATCCTGTGCTGCTTCAGTGCCCCAGGCAGCACGATGGACAATTGTGACTGATGCGAACCACCTGCCTTAGCACTTCCCCAAGAATTCTAGAAGTCCCAAGTATCCTAGCAGAAGATTGAAGAGTTTTTTTTTTTATTATTTCCTCTCTAGTAACTAAACTAGACCCACTCTGCTGCAGCCTGCATCACTACCATTCAGTTCAAATTTCTACCTGGAATCCACAGCTGGGGCCAGGCTAAACTGCTCTCTGCAAGTAGGGCAGTAACGCCAACTGTTGAAAGACAGTTGTAGCCTTTTACTTGTAGGTGCGATACAGCTTTTGACGTGATCATTTTTCCTTTGTTTGCCATAGTACTTGGTGTTCTCCTTGGTCTTTAGGGCCTTTTCCACAACTTTGACTTAGAAAAAAAAAATTTTACAAAACCAAAACCCTCTCTCACATGACAGGGGGACAGCTGGGGGTAGAAGTGTTCTGCTGACAAACCACAGCACGGTCACAGGAAAGCAGAGATACGGCGTTTTTTGCTAACTGTAAGATTTACTTATTGATCTGAAATGTACTTTTTCTCTAAGATTCACATGGAATAGCACAAATCAATTCTTCTTCCTCTTAGGCTATGCTCAGAGAATGAAAGCTGAAGGTAAAAGAATACTTTATTCCTATTAGTAAGGTGGCAGAAGTCTGCTAACAATACCAATGCCCTATACATAAATGGAAATATATATATATATTAAAAAAAAAACCAACCAAAAAACCACATTGCAAGGTCTTAAATTAGCACCTCAATAAACTGCACAGGTATGTTCTGACACACTACTATCTGGCTTGCAATTTATCTTTCTTTTGCACTAGGACGACATCTTGCTGGTACCATCCAGCACAGTTGAATTTTTTGGTATGGGTGACCAGAGCTGTTCTGTCACCTTATCCTCTTTTGAAGCATTAGAACATATTTAGGCTTGAGAACCTTGCAAATCCTGGCTACCTATGTTTCACTTGTAACTGCTGATCCCCACCAGCCAGAAAATAACACTAGGGGTCGTGTACTGGCGAAAGAGACGTAGAAGTATGGAAGGCAACACTGCCTTAACACTTCAAAGTTGTCTGCTGCAGATACCTTTAAACTTTTTAATCTAGCATGTGTCAGCAAGACTGACTATTCTACTACATCATCATGATGGTTCTCTCTCACTGACAGTGCAGGTTTGGCTTTACATGTCTACCCAGCTACTAAGGCCAGTAGCTGTTTTGGGATGAATATTTAGTTGTGGGCCTCTCCTATAACAGAAGTCAACCCTTACTTAGGTTGGACTTTTTTTTTTTTTGTGGTGGTTCTTTTCTGTTTTATCTGTGTGTGAGGATTATACAGCTAGGAAGTTTGGACAGAAATTCTGACATCAAGTTTTCCAGAACATGCTTATGTTCTCAAGACAGATTTTTTCCTAGACACAATGACTTTAGTTGGAAAGACTCACACTGTCTCAATAAACACATTAAAATGGAAGCTCACTCTGTATCCTAACAAGAGTAGCTCTTGGGTGACTAAGTGACAAACAACAAAACCGGTTTCAAAGAAATATTCCCCACCTTCTCTTCAGTCAGGACATCCCAGCTCCCTCTGCAGCAATTTTGTTGTTCCCAGAGATTCCAGGCCTTCAACTTGTGCAAAAAGGCAGCTTTTTCACACAATGCATAAAGCCTCTTCAGCCAAACGCTCTCAGAACAGCTCTCTTGGATCACAGCAGACTTAATAGTTTAAGTTAAGAATAGCTATTTATTCCTGGACTCCTATAATGTAGAATTTTAAAGGGCAATTCAAAAAGAGTATATTTCTTAAGTATTTTACTCCTACACTCTGTATTAATCCCGAATTAGGGAGTTATGGATGCCCCATCACCGGATGTGTTCAAGGCCAGGCTGGATGGGGCTTTGAGCAACCTGGTCTGGTGGGAGGTGTCCCTGCCCGAGGCAGGGGTTTGGAAATAGATGATCTTAAATGTCCCTTCCAACCCAAACCATTCTATGTTTCTACGATTACTTCGCCAGTCTCGTGACTGTTTTGTTTTAAACATACTTTTATCTTCAAATAGCTTCCAGTTTTAGTTGCCAAGAACAGAAAGATGAAAGCCAGTTTTTATCCTCACAGTCAGAAGAACATCTCCCATAGACCTAAATGTGTATTATACACTTTTATCAGAGATGAAGTGGACCTACATTTTGCAACCTGCTTTGTAAAACTAAGGCCATGCTGCTCACAGAACTCCAGGGAAAGAAACAAAATATTCTTAAGGAAATATATCCGTACAAACTGTACCAGTTAAGCTATTGGACATGTCACCAAAATGCTCCGCAAAGCCTTTGTACTGAGGTAGGAAGACCAGCTCCCGAGGCACACAAGCTCCTTTAATTTGACTCCATTCAAATTAGCTGCACTTGACTGAGTTCTGCCACCAGAATGGCAAATCCCTCTATTAAGAAGCACTGCATAATTACACTGTAGAAGGGACATGTGGTCACAACTTATTTGCAATAATCATCACCCAGTTCTGCAAAATCTGCACAAAATGCTTTATAAAGTTGCTGGATGGAAAGATCTTGACACAGTGATGAATCAAAAGGTATCAGCTGAAGTAGCCACAATGATTACCTAAAAAAGGTTATGTGCACTAGACCTGATGACACAGTGGGGTATTTATAAGTTATTTAAAAAATGTAGACTCTCAAAACACGTAAGATAACAAGACTAGTGTCAAGACTTTATAACAAGACGTTAGTCACTAGCACAACTGTAGGCCATCTACCTCCCCAAGTATAAAATATCAGAGTTATGAGAGCAAAAACTGAAGAAGAAAGAAAGAAAAAAAAAGCTGCAATCAGGCATGACTACTAAGGTTTTGTCTACACAATGGAACTCAAGAAAATTAACCCAAATTAATTTAACTGGATTTGTCCATGTCCATTAAACTCCTTTGCAAACACTTTTATCTGGGAATAAAACGTGGCCTTAATTTGGTTTGGCTTCGAAGTGAATTAAATTAATTTCACTGGAGGCCACTTTAATTATGAACGGGAGAGCGCACACAGAGACTTTGGGGATTTAAGCTGCCCTCTTTTAAACTCCTACTTGGTTGACTTGCATCAGTTCTCCTCAGTATCTTGTGTAGACAAGCCCTGAACTGATACATTCACATGAAGTGAAAAAAATAGAGAATGAGGGAAGCTATGCTGAAGAATTCTCAGTCACCACACTAAACCCCCACAGGAACCATTGAAGAAGAGCTATTATCCAAGAGAAGAGAATTGTTCAACTATTTTAAGTTCAGCTCTAGGAACAATATCACCAAAGTTCAGAGACCAACTGAGAAGTATTTTAAAAATGCAGCTATGCTGCAGAAATGCTATTTAAAACACCTACTACTTTCTTATTTATTTGAATTATTTGCAGCTAGAACTATCGATACAGGACACCACAAAATCTTTTCTTGAGGTGATTTATTTAAAATTAGAGGTTATAACCTATTATTGGAGGCTAAGACAAATGAAAGTAGAAAAGAAAAATTGAAAAGATCATGCTGTGTTTAAGAGCTATGGCACACTCCCACTGGAGAAACATTATGGAAAGCTGGAGACACTCGAAAACACCCAAGCCCCCATAAAATGTTCCAGAACAGCTACAGCCACAATAACAACCGAGAGGTCCCTCACTCGCACCCCACCGCTGACAGCAGCCTAGAGAAAAGCCCAGCACCAGCCCCAAGTCAGACACACGCGCAGGGGGATTCATTCATCTGCTCAGATCTTCTGCTGGAGCATTTTTACAACTGTGTTTTCATGGAGCTTCAGAGCATTTTCATAGCACTATTGTTCTTACTCCAGAATGATTAGGTTCTCAGAGGGAAAAATGTCGTAGACAAAGGAGAAGACTACAGAAATGGGGGTCCAGAATCAAAACACAGCATCAAGCAGAAGACAAGAGCCTTTCCAGGTAAGGATCCTCTACACTGCTTCATCAATATCTTTTCTGGATGAAACACCACCATTGTTACACTCTCTTTGCTTTCACACAGAACAACAGATAAAAAGAATGAAAGTAAGGCAATTACAGTGTTTCCCTCCTTTTATTCACAAGGGCCCTCATAGTGTGTTAGTTGTATTCTGGCAGAAGGCAGTAGTGCAAGAGATAAATGTAACGCTGATAAAATTTAATTTCTCTAAAACAAAGACCTTAGTTTTAAATCAAGTTTAAGTATCAATTATTCTCTTATCTGGGAGAGCGATAAAGACATAGGTAGTATTATACTGTACTGGAAATACAACGATTAGAGTTTCAAATGTTAATCTGAGGTGTCTTATTAAATGCACAGTTTCATTAAGTAACATGCATCTCTTCCACTAGAATATATCTCTACAGAAGCAATATGAACAAGCTAGACCTTTTTTTCCTCATTCAGAATTTTTTCCTTATTTTTCCCCCTCATTTTCCTCATTTGTAAATTTTTGCTGACACTGCAAGAAGATATTGTTTCCAAATAGTGAACATATTCCTCCAAATGTCATCCTTCTTTCAAATAAAAAAGGTATGCTGGCCAAAACTCTACTCTTAACGCAGTTTTCTGTCTCAAAAACATATATTGTATACTCTGCGTGCATAAAATTGACTTCAGTACATAAAAAGCAAAATGTCTGGATAACCATTATTGCACATACATAACGTGGAGCTTCATTAATTTTTGCAAGTTTGCATTGGGTTAAAAGTGAGACACCTGGGCCTGCAGGCCCCAGGACATGCACACGGCTCAACCACCAACACAGCTAAGACCATCTTAACCGCTTCCCGTTTCTTACATTTCCAGTTATTTAGCCCCCTATTTCAACACTGCGAATTCTAAAATTCATTGTCATAGCAACGGGAGCCTACATCTTCATTTACAATGCAGATAATCTTGCCGATTATGGTATTCGCGCACAGCCCTATAGCTTCTGGTTTGCCCCCTGTAGGGGTCAGCTTTGGCCATAGCCAGCGGGTGGGATGCACCACAGCCCTGCTCTGCCCCATCCTCCTACGCCTTCCCTTCAGAACAAACAGCCGCTGACGGAGAGCCAAGCTGCTAAGGTTAGTTCTCCTGCTAAGGCTGCTTATTCTTGAGCTGTAAGTAGATACACAGCTGATTAAAGCTACCTCTAAGCAACTTTCTAATTTGACGTACTTACAACAGACTTTAAAGAAGAGTTCCTTGAGGCATATGTCGGATGGGCGTTATGCTGCTGGCTTTTGGTGAGGAAAATAATCCATTTTTGCCACAGTAGAAGGTATGAATAAGCAAAATTTTGTCCCCTGAGAAATCTGGAAAAAAAAATAATAGCATATTAATAATTGTACTTATTCTATGCTATTTGAATAATAATCATTGGCAAAAAATCAACTTTACCTCTGACCTTAGGAGCCTAATGGATTCTACTCTCAATGCAGATAAATTACCATATGCAACACTTTGCATTAAGAAGATTACTTGGGCACAACCCAAACAATTAAGAAAAAAATTATGAATGTACAAAAATATCCTTATGGCTATCCTATATGAAAATGGTAATTTACACTTAAAAATTCTTCCAACAGTTCTCTTTCTTAAGATTCAAATACGTCTTTGGATGTTTTTCTTCTCAGAAGCTATCAAAATCCAAGGTAATGAACTAGTGAAGAATTAACCAGAAGACTCAATTAGGGCAGCCATTTTCTCTCACAGAAAAAAGGGACAAACATATGAAGAAAGAAGAAAGACTACTTTACTTCATGGGATTTCTTTATTTTTAAAAGAAAAAGCATTTATCTTTACATATAATCTACTCCTATCTCTTAAGTTTAAATCCTGCTCCTTGCAAATGCATAGTCCAATTACTATAAGCTTCACCTTCTTATCTTAAAAGGCACTTAGAATCAGTTTTACTGTTTCTGGTTTTTTAATCCATTCACAAAACTCATACGCTTGTAACTGAACCCAACTTAATAAAACTCAAGATTTAACAGATACCTGCCCAAACCCATCATTCCTTCCAATAATGGTTATAAAACAGGCAGAAATATAACAAGGTCCACATTTTTATGAATTTTGAGAGCTATGATATGAAAACAGAACATCGTATTATTTCTCATTAACTCCTACAATACATATAGAAATAACTGAATCTCCAGTGCATAAGAGCCCTTATGTAAAAAATCCTGTCTGTATAACAATTCAACTGTAACATGAAGGGTTTGTGAGCAAATATATACTACTTCATAAGATTCCAAGCTTTTTTTTTTTTCATTCACCGTGATATATTTTTGTGCAAGAATCACACACCTGACCAAAGAATTATCTTCAATTCTTTGTTGGAACTTGCTTCTGAATGTACCACATCACAGATATCCTCATACAGGAGTAGATTATTTTAAAGCTCAGAATAACATATAAAGAATAATTTCATACATTGCAAAGGAAATATAAGCAGCAGTCAAACTGCACTTGCCTATGTGACCCTCATTGTTATCACCTTCACAGAACTTAAAAAAAACCGCAAAACTGCAAAACCCTCATCAACTTACAAAAGTAACTTTAAATAGCTCTAACACTTTCAAACATAATTCAACTGCAAGGGATAGAAATAACCATGGAGTGTGAATAAGCCTCAACATTTCCATGTACACCATGTTAACTACCTGAATTATCTACACTACGAAACTCCTATTAGCTATGGGGAAATAACTGAAGACTCTGTTATGCAGCCTTCAAAATCAAAGGATGATGTTTCTGCTAAGGAGATGTAACTTCTATCACTGCCCTGAAAATAATCAAGCATTAAATGTATGTCCCTTTTTTCAGCTGCATATTAACAAGCAATGATTGAAATATTTATATAGTTTTGTTCAATCAATGCATCAGCTGCACAGAAAAATAAACCCTTTCCATCCAACACTCACCCCACTTCTTCAATTGAAAGAGGACTTAATGCATGTGCTTGCAGTACATATATTTTTTTAGCACATCACAATGTACCATGTAAACTATGCTAAAAATTATTCTATTTAGTTTGCTGTCGTAAATAAGTGATCTGAAAGATTACCATGGATATTACGACTGTTAGGGCACAAGGAAATGCATGTAACTCAGCCCTTTTTAGCATTTCTCACACACACACACGTCAGCTTCAAGAATTTATTTAGTTTTCTGTGTTAGGTTTTTTTTTTAATAGTTTTTATGTATTTCACTGAAGACTATCTTTAACTTGATAGCACAGTATGCATAAACTCAAGCTTGTACATAACTTGCAGTGAGATTTACAGCAGTTACTGCTATTCCTGCCAATAATTTCTTCAGTCACTCTGTGAAATGCAAATTCTTCCTTATAAATGGCCATACATCTGACTAGCACATGGGAGATTATCACCATAATCTGTGTAGGAATCAAACATCAAGGCTAACTTCAGATCTTAAGAACTTAATTCTGTTATCACGAATAGTCCTTGTGAAGGAGTCTTCTCCCTTCTCTTTATGCCCTGACTACAGCATAAGCTCAGGCTAAGGTCAGCTGCTGCAAATATCCAGTTTAAGATCAACATTAAATATTGCTTACTCTGGCTGTTGTATTCCCCTGTGCAGTGAGCCAACAAACTGAAGAATGCTCCCCAGCTGACCACAGCTTTGTCCATGACAAATTATACAGAAATGTAAATATACAGAATAAAATTAACAATCTGAAGTACTAGCACGAACAGCCTTCTCTTTGTACTGAACCTTCATCACTTGAAACCTCTTTGTAACCACTGAATGAGAAACCTCTATCGCTTTATCTATTTTCTAAATCTCCGTAGTCTGACACAAGTTACTGATGAAGGAAAAGATTTCTCCTCTAGTTAGAGGAATTCTTATTTACCCTGATCAGAGGTTCTGCCATACAAGACATGGAACACATTTTTCCCCTTCTTGGCTTATGTTCATTTGACTCAGAAAATGTGTGCAGTGGATTGAGCTGACAGGGATATGAAGGCAGAAGCTTAAAGGACATCAAAAGTGTTAGCATTCTAAGCTTTGTATAAATAGTCTTAGGGATACAATTCTCGGAGCATCTCTTATATCCCTTATCTCCTTGTACACAGAGATTACAGAAAGGTTCAAATGCTTAATTGTATGTCAAGTGCACCACCAACACATTAGGAGTTCAGTATAGTTTTTTAAAAAGGAGTCTTTAGCATATTCATGCCTTGATGTAGGCAATTCAGCTGCTATTTTAAACACAAGGCTTGACTGCCTGTTACTCTTCATTTTGCATTGCTCCTTGCATCAAGGCAAAACACAAAATGGTGATTTTTCAACACTCCCCTGAAAAATACTGATCCCACCAATTGGTTCATCCCACAGCTGCAGTGACAGACTGATGGGAAACCTCCCTCTCTCATAAGTACCCTAAAAATAACGGCAGAATCAAACTTCCGAGATTCAGATTATGTACAAAAAGCAAGTCCTTAGATGTATGTAACGTAGAAAGAATAGCAAGTTACTAGCTTGCCAGGCATTCACGTAACGTGCTGGAATTCCACAGTAAGCACATCAGCTCAGTGTACAAGGCAGCTAGATAAGCTACAGTAGCAAAGAGCTCACACAGACACGCTATTCAGCAAAACAAAACTGGTAATTTCGCCTGGCCCTGTGACTCCCATCCTCATTTCTGTGAAACACTAAATTCCTCAGTTACTGCATTTAATGTGGAAAAGTAACCCATAAAGAATAGAAGGCTTAATTCTTTTTCTTACTAAAAACTATGCTCTGATGTCATCTCAAAGATTTTTAGAACGACTAGACAAGCAAAAGAGAATATAAAGGTATGAGACATGGAATGTAGAATGATTCATTTCACAACATTTTGAAGATGCATAATTTAAGTATCACAACGTGTGTTTCACTTAAAATACGTAAGTAATTGACAGTCTGTGGAACACCCATTAGGAAAACTGAAACCGTATCTGAAATCAGACAGATCTAGAGAGAAAGCACTCCTCCTCCCATCTGAAGAGTACGGAGCAACATATCACAGACGCAGCACTAAAGGCCACTGAACAACTCCATAGCGATGCTGGCAACTGAGCAGCCACTGCTTGTCATGTAGCTGGGCAGAAGCTCGGTCTTGAACAACTCCTCAGCTCGGGGTGCCAAGTTGTAGCAAAGTCATGCAGTGAAGGTCACACATCGCATTTCATATGGAGAGAGAACTGAAATACAACTATAATCACTTGAATGGATACTAACCTGTTTTAAGTACTCTGAAGACACTCATTCCTACAGTCACTACAGCAGCATTAAAGCACAATTCTTATAAATCATGTTCAATTGTTGGAATCTCTGCCTATGTTAAAAATCTGCAATTTACTATCAGGGTTAGTGAAAAACACCATAATTTTTTCAATTTTGGGTTATTTCTAAAACTTTCTGCCAGGGTAGGGAGGACAGGAAGGTGTAAGCGCATTATTTTCAATGCCTACTCAACATAAAAGGGGAAAATGTTCAACTAAGCAGAAAAGTACCAACTCTGAATTAAGTCCTGAAGAAACTGCTGAGAGACATCCTACTGCAATTGGAAAGAGCTCTCTTTGGAGTCCTAGGGAAAGAAATAATAGGTACCTGTGAGGAGCGATGTCTGAGGAACGCCTCGCAATAGGCCAAACCCCTCAGGTCGGCCTGCATGAAAGAATTCTGTCGATATACAAAACGTTTCTCAAAGAGGGAGAATTTCTCTGTGACCAGCAACTGAAAAGCGTGCCTGATGGCATAAATTAATTTGTTTAGAGGAGTGCTCTAATTGACAAAATCAAATCAGGGTTGACCTACAGATCAGACCTACCTACAGAAGACGGGTTTGCGATGCTACCTCCGTCAGCAAACTTCTAGCAGAGGCAAAGCTTCAGATTGCCTGATTCTGGCCCTTTTTCTCAGCTAAACGTGCTGTTGAGGAACTAGTCTCACCAGAAGGAGGGACTGGAGTTGTCCTCTGACAGGCTGTCTCACGCCGCACATCTGGAGTTCCACAATGCTGATTTTACTATGATCTGTTCTAAAACTGACTGAAACTCACCCGAGTGGGGTGCGGTAGCCCCTGAGGATGTTGGCAGTATTAGTCCAGCTCATATGAGAAGCATATATTAATTTATATGCTGCTGTGAAATATCAGTATATAAGTGATTAGAGAAGACAAGACATATGCTAAATATATTTTTCAAAACTTGTCAGAGAGACCCTTCATGCTCAAATTAGAGATATCCTGGGGGGACACAAGGAAGAGGTGAAAACTATTTTCTTCAGCAAAATAACAGAACAGCGAGCTTGGTCATTTGACAATAGGCTCAAGGAGGAAAACTGGAAGCTGATGAATCGAGGGAAGTGTTATAAGGAAACGTACAGAAGAATTGTACACACAAAAAACAGCATTAGCAACCAACAGATATTTGAAGATTGATGTTCAGATAGTGCAGCCTGATTTTTGAGAGCTTTTGATCAGTTCTGACCAACTTCAACAGGATTCATAGATATTCAACATCTCTAAGAAGTAGACCATTAATTCTAATTGCCACTGTCGTCATCGGCTATTATTATATTCTCTAAAAAGCAGGACACAGTTGGAGTTAAATATCAGTGTGAAAAACAGGAAATTTAGAAAGCCAGGAAAAAAATGGAAATTGCTACTGATTGCAAAATAAGCCTGGAGGTGGGGGAATAAAATCCTTCACCACACTGAATATTAATGTCTACAGGCAACAACTAAAGAAAATAATAACAGTGCCTGTTTTTTTCAAATTATGTAGCAAATTCACCTATGAAAACAGCGCCTGTAAACTAAATGAAGAACAATTCTTCTGAACAAACTGCTCACCATAGACTACTAGACAGAAAAAAGAGGTGAAAATACAAAAGATTTTGTATTCTCCTTGAGCTTTCGTCACCAAACATGATGACAACATCACTCTAAGGAATTAGAACATGTTTTGCAGAGCTTACTGCAAGCTTCAGCACATAAATCTTTCCATTCAATCTACTGCAGAAGGAATTATTTATATATTTTTTAAACATCTCAAACATGGATTTCAGAAATACCTGTATTTTTTTCTTATATCAAAAAAAACCCTGGAAAGTAGACAGATCCATAAAATAAAAATACCTTGAAGCTATCCAAAGTGACATCCTCTTCCACACAATTAATTTTTTTGTGTTTAAAATAAAGATGCATTGATCAAACTCCTCTCCTTTCCTGCCGATCTGAAGCTAAATGCAGAACTGATTGGGAGTCACTGCTATTATTTTTAGAAAATACGTATCATCACTTTGGACAACGCACACTACCAATTTATTACAAATTTTCAAAGAAGCATGACAGAAAATTGCTCCTCCTGACTAGCAGGTCTGCTTATTAGCCAGAAAATCAAGGGAGAAAGAAAGAATCCTCTTACTGTTGGTTCAAAATAAACAGATGTGGAGGTGGCGCAGGAATGATTTCAGTGATGATCTATAATTTCAGTTAGGTGTTATAGGAAACAGAAACAGCTCGGGGAGGGAAAGAGAGAAAATCTATTATTTGCTGCAGGGAGCTGGTCCCACAACAACACATCAGTGCTGTTTGGTAAGACAGATGCTCAAACAGCCAAGACTACAGGCTGCATAAAAGGGGGAAAAAACCAAACCAAACCAAACCACCTGATTTTGCTTGAAACCATGTTCTTCCATCACCTGCAAAAAAGCAGCAAAATGAGCTGATCAAAATGGTGGCTTAAGGAGTGACCAACCACAGCACAAGCAGCAGAGAAACAGCGTTACTCTCATTTCCCGGTTTAGTTTTGCAGAAACCTATTTGAAAATATATGCTTTTATTGTGTATGTCAGTCACTTTCCACTAAATCGGTCAGTTTGCCAGACAGTGGATACATGCAATATTTGCTCATTTGAGTCAGCTTTTCTCTTATTTACATTAACATGTAAAACATTTAAATGTGTTGAAAAACCTCTTGCTTTTCAGTTTGCTGAACCAGTCAATTAACCAGCAGTATTCTCCGTTTCACGACAGACAGAATGCTAACAGTGAGGAAGGGCAGGGAGGAACTGCAGCTATTTCTCTTCTCCCACATCTATACTCCAAGCAGTCTGAAAAAATACCGAGACCTTTTTCAGCAACTTTGCTGATTGTATGGAGAGGCGTAAAGATGCAATTTGGGGTTTACTTTTTACAGCACTTTTGCTGTCACTTCTAGGCTTGGCAACTTTCTCCTGGACATGACTAAGGTGACTATAATATCAACCAGCACAACATATATATACTATTTACTCTGAATAGAAATAGTGAAAAGTGAAGAGAAATACTCAATTTTATACATCAGTTGCAATTTGCTGCACTGCTTCAGTGAAGAATATCCAGTATTCTTGCACAAGACACTAGGCCTTAAAAAAATAAACCCAGCATTTTGATTGTGAATGCTAAGAATAAAGATCAATACAAGAGCACGCCAGAAGCTGCACTAACAAGCATAAGCATAATAAGCAACATACAATCTTATGACCCTCCAGATTTACAAATAGCTCCAATATTTTTTCAGAAACAGGAGGCAGCTCTCAATGCTGCAGGTGCCAATCTCTTCTGTGTTGTCTGGACCCATCCATCTAGCTTTAGTTAATAACAGTGCACAAATACCAGCACGCTTGCAGGCACAGTTAACATCTCTGCATTCACAGAACCAATAAATCAATTCCACATGTAAAAAACTTATTTGGAAAATCCTATCAGCTTTGCAGGAAATTGTTCTGTGAGCAGCAGAAAGCAGCAGGCCTCATTTTCTCTAGACTTCTGTCCTTTAACACCCTAAACTTCTGGAGCCCAGTGCCCAGACAACTGCTGTCCGGCAGCACAGAAAACAGTATGGTTCTAGTTTCAGTCTTCTCAACCAGCCACAGACTCACAAATTTTGTAAGAATTTAATTAACTTTGACAATTCTAACTATTTTTTTAAATTGTTCAATGCTTTTGGGGGGAATGGGAAGAACAATACACAGAGATGGATAAGCGTAAGTCGCAGTAGAGAGGCTGCTAGAAAAGCATCCCCTTTCCATGACACTTGACATCAGTTCAGGACTGTATGCCTGTGAGTTGCTAGCATGACAATATCCAGTGATGTCTGAGTTCAGAACTTCATTTCCAGCTCAGCATAACCCCAATTTGAAGATCCCAATGGCAGAGATGAAGCTTTACCCACTTAATCAGCCTTTCTTCTTACTAAGAGATGGGGAAAACACAGTGCAAGAATTTCAGAACCCCTAGTCCGTAGCTGAACAAGTCATTCTGCAAATGGAGATTAGAAGTTCTCCCTGGACAGTTAATAGAGGTAAACAGGCTCTACTAAGGTGTTCTAGCTGTGTTTTCGAGTCTCCATTAACTATTTGGGGAGTCTAGGTTCTTAATTCCAGGAAGATGGTTAAAATCACATCATATACGTACTCTGTTATATATATCACTTAAACATTGCAATCAGTTTTTCAACACAGTGGATGAATTCAGACATTACAAGAAATGGTAGTGTAGTATGTAAATATCTGTACCAACAATTAAATATTAAATATACATGTATTAGTGTTTCCTTATACTGCAGGAAAGGGAGATTTTTATTTATTTTTTTCCTGTGCAGCAGAAGTAATTTTATCTCTTTTCTTTGAAGAAGTTGGCTGTTATACCTACTTATCAGTAGCTGAAAGATAAATTGGGTCTCACTGGTCCAAGAACATGGCCTGGAAATTAAAAGGCACAGGGCATCTCAGTTTTCACTACAAGACTGTTTATCAAACTAATTTAATCACTTAAATAATCCTTTTTTCTAACTGCTGGACTTCTAGAAGCTGAACTTTTGGGAAGCAGAAAGCTATTTGGCATACAGTTCTACTTAGGTCCAGCTTTCAAATCAAAGTCCTCTGCATAAATACTAGAATGTGTTATGCCCTTTTCTTATTTCTTTCTAATAAATAAGACATACTTCTCTGTTATTTTTAAGAGGCACACTGGGAATTTCACCAGTGCTTGTCCTTCCTATACTGCAAAAGACTTAATACAACAGATAAAGTAACTAGACACTCATTGACTGTGTTATTTTTACTATTCTCATGAGTGGTTCCAACCTCAGCAACTTACAGAGTATCTCTGTTTCACAAGAAGTATGGTATGTAAGTCAGATGGCATTCAAGAACACACCAGCATCCCTCAGTATTGTTAAGGTCCTGCCGATTCTGCCAATAAAAGCTGTTCTTGCTAACCAGGGGCAGTGACCAGCATGGCTTTACCCCATAAAAGATACAGAAAAGAGACAACTGGCTTCCTTTTAGGTGTCATCTCCCCTAGAGAATGTTTTTAACATCACAAGAATCAGAAGTGTATTTAACAAATTGTCTCGCTCCATCATAGAATTGAGCAATGCAGTAGATGCTTTCACAATCAATGAAAAAAATTTATTGAAACAATTTCTTTGTATGTATTAAAATCTCTGTTAACAACAACCACTGAAAGGAGCACAAATCTTTCTTAATTTCTGCATAAAGGGAAAGATCATTCCCTCACAAAATAAAACTACCTCACCATGAAAATTTATCCAATTACTTAGGCAACTTTTCAACCAACATATTTAATAAGACATCCTTTTCATCCCTGCCTGTTTAATAAGACAAATAAGATATTTGTTAGTTTATTACACCACCAGTGCACAATTCATTACTATGATACAGCAACAATAAATAACTTAAGAACACAAATGAAACAGCCAAATCTCATAGCCTCCAGTGAAATAATATACGGAACATAATTACATGCAGTACACATTCTGTAAAGGATGTTGACTCAGTTCCAAATTTAGCAAAACATGACCAGGAAATAAATGTCTGGGATTTAACCACAGTGCATGCTTGATGCTTTTCAGTCTTGAAACCTACTATTTGCAAAACTTTATTTCAGCTTATAAGAGTGTTAAAGATCCTCTAGTCCTCTTGTAAAGAATTAACAGCTCCACAAAGAGATTTTTTTAGAATCTTCCTGGTCTAATGTACACTGAAACTTACTTTAGTTACTCAAAAGGATTTTAATCTCTCTAGATAAGTTTTCCAAAGATTTTTAACATCAATGTGAAATCAGTGTCAGCTTTTCATGCTTGAAAAAAATGAAGAAAGTTCAGGCAGAAATGTGAGAGGAAATTATTTACTTGGAAAGGAGTTAGTTCTGTCTTCTTTATCAACATATTGATGGGCTCCTTTGTTTAGCTATACAAACAGTATCAACTTCATCCATATGCTCTCTGCCCTTATATACATTAATAAAACTGAGAGATAAGGTATGGATAGTTTTTGTCTATTTTTACTGACATTCTTTTTGTCTTCACAAAAGAGGTAATTCAAAACTACATTAACTTACTTATAAGTATGTGAATCTGAATGAACTTAGTTTGGGCTATAGTATGCTTCTGCAATGCTAAAAATTTATTACAGAGCCCATGCGGCATCTAGAATAGATGACATATTTATTTTGAGCTGTCCTGATTTTAAAGGTTTAATAGACTAGAAACTTGAATTTTCTAATCACCTTATCTAAAATGGTTATACTTCAGGCAAGACAAAGACCATATTGTCATCATGTAGCCACTGTCTACTAGCTTAGTATGTAGACACTGAGCCAATATGCGCATCATATTGTAAATACATTGGAATATAAGTTCTCGGGGACTTCATGCAAAGTAACTATAACAGGAGTGTTTAAATACTATAAAAATCTTTATATTCTATTAAATGTTTAAACTGTATCCTTCCACTGCTCTCTACAGATTATTTTGATGTTACAATACATTACAGTCTTCTTTGATTAAGATGGATCTCTTTTTAGAATGACAGACTCTTGCTCTAAACTGAACCAGTCAGTATGTTTTCTTAAGAATACATCCTGATGATTGGACTGTCCAGTAGGAACACTTTTTTTTTTTTTAAAGCATACATCTAATTATTTTCATTCAGGTCTAGAATCTTGGAAAAAACACAGATTTACTGTGAAAAATGGATCTTCAAGACAAATAAAAATTTCCTGGAATTCCATGAGAACCTACCTTGGACAGAATTGACCAAGATGTGAATTTTTGTTTGGGTACACGAGCCTGAAAAACAGTGTGAAGTTACTGCCTCACAGACACGGCTTCTTTCAGTGGTGAAAGCCATGATTTAACCAGTTTGTAAAAAAGAGCATGACTCTGAATTTCTCACTATAGAACAAGGCTTAGCAGTATTTTACTCCTGGTAAATAGCGAATGTATTATGATTTCATGAGGACTAAGAAAAAATTAGTCTAGTCCACACTGTTAAAATAAGTACTGAAACCTGCAAAAGGATATACCACAGGTAAAGAGCATGAACTAGAATGTTTGTTTTCTACATATGAAAAAGCAAAGCTACGTGTTTGCACTCACTGACAATACCTACCTCGTACAACAACAATATTATTGTTATTATGTAACAAAATTGTCTCATAATAGACAGTTATTAAAATAACCAATCCACCTAGCAATTAAATCTCAAAATGACGGAGCATTGCCTGTAATTAAAACACACTTCTACTTCCACCCACGGTAGGCAGAGCAGCCCGAGTATCCTAATACAGCAGTTAGTCCTTATTAATTGTATCTTGATGGGGATTCCTAAGACAAATTCAATATTGAAATTCAAATAGACTACAATCAAATGGCACATAGTCTTAAATTAGCTTAAAATTAACAGTAACTGCCAAATGATGAATTTAAGAGTAAGCTGCCTATAGTGACAGGTAATGTGTCCCAGTTCTTTGCAAAACCAAATGCTACTGCTCTATAATAAGCCAACATACTTCCGTAAAAATACTGCCACAGCAATAGCCAAGATGACACTTAAATAAAACAGAGTAACATTTCTGTCTTATCACCCTGAACAAGCTATGTTAACTGCATCAGAAAATTAGAAGTGAGATCTGTTTTCTACTGATAACCACCTCTCATTACAGAAAAGTTCTGGGATAGTGCTTACATCCCAAAAAAGGCAGTTTCCTAAAAACTTGTAAGTGGTAGTTTGTTATGCTTGAGGTGATGCCATCACCAGACCTGGGGGAGACAGCAAACATCTGATGAAGACGTGTAAAAGAAACTAGAGGTTATCAGAATTCTTTGCAGAGCATGAGCCCAGAGCAGACACTGAAGGGAGGGGGACGAGGGGGGCGAGAGACACTTGGGCTTATTTACAAACCAGAAAAAAACTCTTGCCAAAGTAGACATTGTGCTTAGTAGGAATCATAGAATAGTTCGGGTTAGAAGGGACCTTTAAAGGCCATCTAGTCCAACCTCCTCTGCCATAAGCAGTGACATCTTCAACTAGATCAGGTTGCTCAGAGACCCATCCAACCTGATGTGAAATGTTTCCAAGGATGGGGCATCTGCCACTTCTCTGGACAACCTGGGCCAGAGTGTCACCACCCTCAGCATAAAAAATTTCTTCTATCTAGTCTAAATCTTCCCTCTTTTAGTTTAAAGCCATTACCCCTTATCTAATGGCAACAGACCCTGCTGAAGAGCTAAAAAGTTAAAAAGCTAAGAAGTCCTCACCTTTCCGGTTGGCTCCCTTGGGTACTGAAAAGTCACAATAAGGTCTCCCCCCCGAAGCCTTCTCTTCTGCAAACTGAACAACTCCAACTCTCTCAGCCTGTCCTCACAGCAAAGGTGCTGCAGCCCTCTGATCAGCTTTGTGGCCCTCCTCTGGACTCACTCCAACAGGTCCATGTCCTTCTTATGTTGGGGCCCTAGAGCTGGATGCAGCAGTGCAGGGGAGTCTCACCAGAGCAGAGTAGAGGGGCAGGATCACCTCCCTCGACTTGCTGACCACACTGCTGGAGACGCAGCTCAGAATATGGTTGGCTTTCTGAGGTGTTCCCCAAGTCCTTCCAGCATGGCTGCTCTCCATCCCTTCATCCCCCAGCCTGTATTGATACTGGGGGTTGCCCTGACCCAGGTGCAGGACCTTGCACACTTGAACTTACTGAAGCTCAGGAGGTTCAAATGGGCCTGTCCAGGTCCCTCTGGTTGGCATCCCATCCCTCAGGTGCATCAGCCACACCACTCAGCTTGGTGTCATACACAAATTTGCTGAGGGTGTACTTGATCCCACTGTCTATGACATGGATGAAGATATTGAACAGTACTGGTCCCAGTATGAACCAATATGACACCACTTGTCACTGATCTCCATCTGGACATTGAGTCATTGACCACTATCCTCTGGATGCAACCATCTAACCAATTCCTCATCCACTGAACAAGTCCACCCATCAAATCCATCTCTCTCCAATGTAGTGAGGAGGACAGAGTGGGGGACTTGTCAAAGCCTTACAGAAGCCCAGACAGAGGACATCTGTAGCTCTTCCAGGAACTGAAAAGCTTACACAGCACAAGGTACAGCTTCAAGACAGCAACACAACAGCATCTGCACCTTTAACCTTTAGCCATGTAAGCCAGAGTTTTCTTTTCGAAGTCATGCATCAGGGGACACACACAAAAATAAGTTCTGTAAAGTTGGTAAAATTAATATCCAAGATGGATCTATTTTTCCAAGAAATTACTAAATGCTTAGCAGTGAATTTTGCCATCAAAAGATTTTTAGATTGGCAATATAAGGTGGAATAATAGATAATTTCTTTTCCTCATTTTTCTTCAGATCTGCAGATTTCCCTGGTCTACTCTAATTTCCTACTTTTCTAGTCCTTGAAAAGCAAAATCTAACAAAAGTATACTGTAGACTTAGATACTTCAGACATACAGATGAGACACACCAGATAGATTTGATTTAGATTAGACACATAACAGCTAATAGCATATTAAGTGCTAACTGGTATTACCTGAAATCAAGGTTGGAGAAGGTAACCTAGATGAGTCATGTAAAGTTATGACTCCGGAGAACCAAGTTCAGAATTTTTTTTCAGTTAAATTAGGCACAAAATGTGGAAAGATTAGAGTCTAACTTGTCTTATGCAGGCACTGCTTATCTCTATTTGACCACTATCACTAGCAAGAGACTGGAACTGGCTGGTGGCACTGCCCCAAATAAAATAATCACTTTTAAAAGATTAAAGAAGCCATTAACATGGATTGACTTTGCCCCAGCAGAACAGAGCAATGCAATCTGTTCAGTGCTGGTGATCTGGCAAGGACAAATAAAATTAGTCTGACACCCGAGTAGAAAAGCAGGGACTTGCGGATGCTGAGTGCAGTGTCCAGACTCACAAGGGCTTTTGAAGTGACAATGGTTACAGCTTCTTCTCCATGATGGAACAGGATTCTTATAAAATTCTCAGGCTTTAAAAGCACAATCTCCAATTTAAACAGAAAATTTTAGTAGAAAAATACACCATTTCAAAGGCAGGTAAAACCAGTGCCTGCAAGAAGACAATAAAATTTGCCACCCAACAGTCTGCCCTAAACCCTATGATTAGTGATGACTGTTCATCATCCTTGCTACACAAATTTCTTACATTTAGAACAGATTGGGAAATACCAAAAGTATTAAAAATAATTCTTTTGAAGCAAGATAAGGTTAAATTAGAATTAGCTAGATTAGAGGTTTCTTCTGTTTGATTTCACTTCTTTTTTCCTGATTCCTTTCTACGCAAAATACCATGAACCTGCCATTATGTTCCCCAAGTTTTGCTAGAATGGCTGTCTTGATACTTTTGCGCTCTGCCTCCTCCATTCATCCATTCCTCATGGTCAACTTATCTCATGATTCATGCTCACATAATCCTGAATCATAAAAAAATAAATGTAGAAATAATCCAGTAGACAGACTTATTTTCTCGTATCCCTGCAAGTGGCTAGGTTCGTATCTCTTTATTATCCAGTAATGAAAAGGCCCTTCTGTAAAGCAAACTGGAAGACAGATGCTATGAATTTAACCATGAGAAACACTGCTGAATTCCCTGACATCTATAGGGCTGAAGTTTCAATACTGGCTGATCTAGAATAAATAGTTACTAAAAACTCTCAACAAGGTATAGTGTGAATCAAGACACCTAATGTAAATTTAAGTGCATCTACTTCAAAGCTAAGAATCCTAATAAGAAAGTTCTGTCTTATCTTCCAAATCATACTCCTGACACTGGAGTGAGCTAAAAACCTTCTCTCCTCATACGTGCACTTTCTTTTAACAAGCTATATCTAACAACACAAAGTATTTATGCAAAAAACTGCATAACACTTATTAAAGCCATTCTGAAGGGTGTTAACACCCAGCCACACTTTGATCATTGTCAGACCATCACAAACCCATGCAGTTCTTGAAGGAGGCTCTGCAGACCAGCCCTATGACCAGTTGGTCATCAGAAATACCAGATGAACAAGTGCTATTCTTCCGAGTGGCTTCATAGCACTTGCCTCCTACCACACTGTAGATTTTAACAAAAATAGAACTGCACACCTTTCCATAGATTTGGCACTCCCTCTCTTCTGCTCAATGTGTTGCCTTGTTTTCAGAATAGCATCACATTGCAATAATATTCCCAGTAGCTTTCCAGATCTTCATCACAACTAACCAGATTATGAATTAAAACATTTAGATAAATTTAAAAACTGTTTCTCCTTCTTACACTCCAGGCTCAATTCCAGCTGATTCTAAACTGCCTCATGTATTTCATAACTTTCATCTGATTTAGATGCTTACACTAGAGCAGGAAGCAGGCTTGAGTCCACTTAATATTAAACAAGGCTTTCCTCATTGCTCCAGATAAGGAATGCATGATTAAAAATGTAGTGAAATCACTGTTTTTATGAAGACCTTGTATGAAGTTGGTAGAGCTCACAAATGCTGGATAGGTTTGGTTTTGCAATGGATCCAATACCGTTAGTAGGTTGTTAAGTACTGAATCATGTCACAAGGTGCTACAGACTACTATAGAGAAAGGTGACGTGTTTAATGGAAGTTGGCCACAATAAAGTTATCAAATTTCACACTGATAAAGGTTAGGAAGAATATCCCTTACAGTTCCAAGAATAATTCCTAGAATTTACAACAATAATAAAAGAAGATACTGTATTTGGGATTGTTTAAATTAGTTCTGAATTAACTTAAAACTATCATATTTGTAGGTGCGCAAGTGCTGAGGTCTATCTCTGTGTGCAACATGCAGGAGGCCTCTACTTAGAAGCTTGTCCTGGTGCGGCCTTACAAGGCACTGAGAAGACATGCGTGAGAACTGGGATAACATAGAAGTGGGAGTCTAGGAAAACCTGAAGAAGCGAAGGCAAAAAGAAGGGAAGCCCTGAGGGAGATAGGATTATTGTCATGAGGAGTAGGGACAAAGCTGATGCCCTTACAGGAAGCTATAGGCTTCATTAGTCCCTATTCCTGTTGAAAGATTCGTTTACAGTGAATTTCAAACCCAAGGTTAAGCTTCAAAATTAGAAACAAACGGAACCCATTAAATGAAGACACCAAGGCAGATACATTTTCCATGCTGCAGTGCTATGGACTTTCGCAAGTTCTGTTAGGACTCCTTCACCACCACAGGGAACAATGACAGGAAACATGTTTGCAGTAATGGAAAATCGATGTCTACCTGGTATTTTGTTATCCTGACAACCTTAAGCATTGAACTTTCAACTTATGACCAAAAAATTATTAGGCTTCACAGCAGAGAAGAAACCAAGACCCAGCCTCCAACATGGCAGCGAGGGGGAATCTCACAATCGACAATACATGTCAAATATAATAACAACAGATCATAAAAAAAAGTCAGTTCTTCCAAAGTCACAAATATGCACAGAAGTCTTCTATCTCTGTATAAGGATATAATAACACATTGTTCATTCTAGCAAAAGAAGTAGACATTTAAAATTTGACCACTGCAGGGCCTCGAGGCCATAGTTCCCCAATGGCATGCACAGCCAAAGGTGCTAGAATAATGTCCTGGCCATAGCTCCCTGTAGGTCAAATTCAGTAAATTCAAGAATGCAAAATTTTTTTTCAGTTCTCTTGTGCGTAAGCATTATAATACAGTCTTTAATTATATCCTCAATCTGGTATTTTCATTAAAGATCCCTGCTTTTAAACATTTTGCAGAATCAACAGGGCTTACTTAATCAGCAGGTTTTTCTAATGTTCAGTTGCACATGGCCACACAAGCGTGGCCCCAGGAATTTCCCTTACTGTAACCTTTTGTTACAGTTTGTTTCCCTACTGTACCCTCTTGAAGGGAAGGTCAGGATTTTTTTGCTCTCCTTCCATGCTCATCTCTTCAGTACATATGTGTCTCACAAAACATTAACGAGTTTAGTTCAGAATGTGCCTGTAAGGTGTGCAATTACTATTTTAAAAATGGAGCCAAGGAAGACAGATTAGTTTAAAAAGCATTATTAATTTTGAGTCCCTGCACTTTATTACAAATTTAGAGGGTATTTAGCAATTCAAAATTAGAAATCTATTTCCCATGTACTTATATTCCGGTATAACGTTCAAGACAGACCCTGTGGTGTCAAATCAAGAATACAAGCCACAGTTTCTCATACTTTTCTCGTGTACATCGTAGAAAGTAATTATTTTCAGCTCCATTTAGTTTGCTGCTTTAATTTATTGAAGGTCCCCTCAAGCAGATCTGTGGACCTCATGTGGCACAGAGGAAAAAGCAGTAGGGAAGAACTCAATCCTGCACTGCTGCCAACCAAGTGTTACGTGTAACATACTTCCAGGGAAGGAGCAACACTTGCGTGAAAAGTTTGGTTTAAGCAATGCATTTGACATCACTGAGAAATTCTGTAGCAGAAGCAGGGAAAAAATTCAACTCACCATGGTAGGTTCTACTTGCAAAAATCTCCCTTCTCTCCTGCATGCCCTATCTCATTTTGGTGAAGCAAATGAGGCAGGCATCCACATCAGTAAACCCGCTTTCTCCCTAGAAAAAGGACAAAGAAATCAGCAAGTAAATGGCAATTTCCAGGAGCTGATAATCAGCTGAACACCAGTTATTTAGCAAATGCATTGTTCAGTTCACTGGCCTTACCAAAGTTATTACTAGAAGGATCTTCCATTTATTTAAGTCTCACAATGGGTTGCACCATGTTATTACAGAATGAACTGTTAATAAATATAAAAGCAAAGAACTAAGCCCAAAACAGAGCTTCTGCAGTGACAGATCAGCTGCTGCAGCAGTTTAACATGGCAATGATATGGATGGTTTTAGGAACTTATTTAGCATCCAAGCTTTAGGAAACACAGATAAAGATTCATTTAATGAGTAACACTGCATCATCCATCAGCTTTGTGTTGCCACAGGCAATAGGCATGCTGTTAGCTTGTTAATAATTTTAGTTGGTTTCTTTGGTTGGCTACACTTAATTGTTGTCAACCAGAAAACAAATTAAATTCTTGTTTTCTTTGCAAGACCCTTATGCTCAGCATTCCAAAACAACTAAGTGACAGATGCTGATTTGGGGGGTGGAGGGGAGTTTATAGCTACTTACAGGAATAAGGTAGGTAAGGACCCTGGTTGTGTTTGTAATATGTTTACCTATTTAGGAAGGCAGGAGGCAACTGTCCAGCTGATTTTACTTCTGATTTTTTGAAGTTCTGCAGTATCATGTGCCTGTGAGAATGGAGAGAAGACCAGAACGTGTTTTACTCCAAAAGTGACGCTGTAAAGTACATTTAGCATTCCCACTCCACACTCTGACCCTGGAATCTGAATCTGTAGCACTATTATGGAGAAAGAATTTCTTTATTTCTTCCAGCTTTGACCATTCCCAAGATTGCTACAAGCACTCAAGTGTCTCACTGTTGATACCACAATAGCTTTTCCGTCAAGAAGTTCGGACAGAGCCCAATCCAATTCAGATTAAACAAAAGAAACATTCATTATCAAACAGAGAAACAGAAAGTAAACTTTCTGGAAGGAAACGTTGTTTGATTACTGGCACACATGAACCTAGACAAAAGGATTCTAAAAGATAACTTGATAAACCCAAACAGTATGCCTTAAGACTGAGACTGCTTTGCCACTGCAGAAGTACATATATCAGATGACAGCTTCTTAGGAATGCAGCCCCCCTACTGTTTGATTCAGAGAAACAAAGGCGATATACCTCAAATCCAGTTAGGAGGACTGGTTTTCCACCAGTCAGACTGTACAGTCCATATAAATGGCAGAACTGAGTAAACTATTCCAGTTGATCCAGTATATTTAGTCCCATTCTACTCATGAAACATTCATCTGCAGGCTGAGATTTATTGATTTTGTGCAAAAAATGTCATGATTAAAAAAAAACCCACAAAACCAACCAAAGTAACAACAAAGCATTGCAGATCGATCTAAAAGCATCCTCAATATTAATTAAATTAACCATGAAGCATAGACCCGAGTGGTTTAAGGAGCCATATGATAATGTTTTACTTCCTGACCGGATATGTTAGCATGCTGTAGTAGCCTTTTATCTGATTTAACTGTGAAGAGAGCAAAAATGATCAGCTCATGCTCTTCTTTTAAAGCCTGTTTAATGATACTCTGCTCAAATATCATTCTTTCTGACCCTGACTAAATTCTGCTTCTCTGTTAGTCTAAGAGCCATTAATCAAGGTCTTAAAACATTGTATCTTTTGAAGTTTTTAGGGGTATCATTCTTATACTTGCTTTCTCCCAGTTCTTTGAATTTTTTGTTCCTCCTGGTTACAACATATTACACATATTACTATTCCATATAGAATTTGCTTTTTCTTCACAAATTCATATATATATATACTTACTTGTATATTTATGTAAGCATATCCACATATTTGTTAAATATATTTGCTTTATAAAAAGAGAATAAAACTCTCTTTTCTATTTTCCTTTTCCACTCTCAGCTATATTTTTCTTAGTATATGTTGTCATGCAAGTTCGTTTCAATATAACACACCTTCACCAGTCATCCTTAAAGCCTGAAGACACCGCCTGCTTTCTAGGACTCATGTCAGCCACTTCGAACACTAAGTTCACTTCTCTGTGAAATTCCACTAAATGGGAAAGCAACTACAGTAAACCTGACTGAAAAGAACAAAATACCCTCCATATTCATACACAGAGTATTTGGGAGAGGTGGTGGTCACAAAAATAATGAAGAAGAAAGTTTTTATGGAAAGAACAGCAAACATTTCCAGTAAGTTCCGATAAAGGTAATAAATGCTTTCAAAATTCAATCTGTGTCTTGTTTATGGCATGACCAAAATGTGACAATCCCTCACCAATGATTCACAGAAGTTTTGGTGTAGTAATACCTTGGTATGATTGCACTGTGATAAGCACTTCATATTCTCACATTTGATTATATGATACATATTATCAATATATTGATTATATTACTGTTTAAGCTCAGATTTACAATTCTATCTCTGAAAAAAAAAAAATACAGACACTTCCAGTCATGCAGATCACAGTTACGTGTGTTTTTTCATTAGCATACATACTGAAGATTTCCAACTTCAAAATGCAAACAAGGACCTTTGTGAACAATTTTATTCTCACCAGTTCCACTGGGAAAAGCTGTAATGGGACAGAGCACAGGTGTCCTGGAGTGCCCATGTTTGAGGTTTATGGCAGACCTCAGGTCTTCCCATGATTAGGTACTAAAGGAGATTTTGCAACAGTTACTCTATTTGAACACTTAGAGAAACAGTACCACCAAGATCTTGGAAAGTTTTCTGTATGTTTCCTTTAGCTCTCAGAAGTGTGTGTCACTGAGGCAGCAGTCTTTTTGTCCAAAGCTCTAATTAAAGACAGGATAAACCTCTTGGTTGTGTTTAAAGCTGCTGACTTTTAGCATCTGTAGTAACAGCATGAAGTTACATAAAACACAGCCATTGTCTGACTAGTCAAAATCTAAAGATGTGTTTTTACAATGGAAAATCATCTTTTTAATTAAAAGACCTTATATACAACACATACTTCTTTATCATATAAAGCATAGGCACTTTTCCAGGCCCATGCTAGAAAGCCACCCAACCTAAACTCTCATGTTTGTCAATTACTTACATTCATCTTCTGAAATAGAATAGCTGAAATCTGAATTGAACAAACAATGGATGTTATCCCCAATCTCCACATATCTGCTTTGTACTACTTTCCCAGCAAAACCAGTCTGTGCCGGCTCAGAGACGAAGCTAAAGCCTAGCAGCTTCCAGAGGTGGATTTCTCTTCTCTCCCTGCAGCCCTGGTTTGGGCCACTTGGTGTGGTGCCATTTGCTACTTTTTGCATGCTCCAACACTTGTCCAAGTGGTCTGTGGGCCACAGGGACTCATTCGCCCAACAAAAAAACCATCCGGCCCTGGGGAGCAGACAGGGACCTTCCGCCATGGCAACAGCTGGAAAACCAGTCCTCACTTTTTGTAGCACCAAGATTAGCTGGGCTGGAGCTTGGGTCTGAGGACTTTGGCTGCATGTTGTATACAGCTTACGTTTCAAAGGCATCTCCAAGTACATGTCTGCACATCTCTCAGCAATCTCACAAACTAAAAATCAGTGGAAATAGCACCAACCCTACCCATCCTAGAAAACTGGGGCAGCAGAAATGGATTGGAATATCTCTTTTCTTCAATAGCCAAGGAACATTTTAGCAAGAGTAAGAAAGACTAAATTATTTGACTGTCTAGCTACACATCATTAATTTAATCTGATTCTTCTGTGCTGTGAGAAATGCAGCCAGCTACTTTCATCAAGTCTCTATAAACAGGAATCAGAAATACAAAATCATAAAACTTGTTTTTATCTCCCCAATGCTGTGAAGACCTACACTCTACTGTATTCTTTTTTTTTCTAAAACGCCATCAAAAAAGTACCTCTTTTTTTCCTAGCCATTAAAAGCTCAAAATTCTCAAATAAATTCTAAGGGTTTTTTTGCAAGTTAAAAATGATATGGATCTAAATTGAACTCCATGAGTAGATCTTGAATATATAATTATCTGTACACTTGCATTGAAACATCTTAAGAAACAGGAACCAGAGTATTTCCAATATTGTGAAAATACCTTGAAAAAGGGGTTCCATTTTATACTTAAAGTGCTTAGCCCGATAAACTCATACCATTTCTGTTTAACTTTATAAGAAGAAAATACTTCTGGTTTTAAAATACAAAGTTGTCTGGTTTCACTTATTAGCTCAATAAAAGCTCATTCTGTAGCCTTGCTTTCATTAAAGGACTAAGTTTCAGGGAGTAAAAACGATGTCACATCTCCACACATACAAAGACCCTGAGACATGTAATGTAAATCTTAATTATTTTTCCCTATGTACACCAGTTATAGGACTTTCAAATTACTTTTCTTCCCCTTTTACAGTCAGAAAATTGAAACAAAAAACAGGTCAAATAAACAAATAAACAAATAAAAAGGTCAAATAAAGATTACCTGTAAATTAAAATACAAATCTTGTAAAGAATATTTAGTATGGTGTGTCCTGGCTTTTTAGTAGCAGGGGAATTAACTTTTTTCTTACAATCTCTCAAGAATTGTACTGTACAATTCCAATTTTAAGGTATTTTTCTCTCTCATATCACCATCAGTACTAACATAAAATATTATAGTACAATCTTCATTGTGTATAACACAAAGTCAGCAAGTGCATCGATATAGGTTTCAAAATAATTATTATTTGGCTTACAATATGAAAATGCTACTTTTAAAATCATGTTTTTATTTTTTTTTGTCCTGAATTTAGTAGAGTTTAAACCCATACAAGTCTACTTGCATTAGTTTTAGTGACATCATTAGACCATTCACACGAAAGCAAACACCTTGCTGATACCAACACGACAGGGCATTTCTGAGATCTATTGGACCACACAGGAAGAAATCCTAACTTCAGTGAGGTTAGAGAAAGCATTCCATGAACTTCACCTACAAATATCCTTTAAATACTGTGACCTCTGTCACCAAGCAGAAAACCCAAAAATCTCAGGGGAAGATCAATCAATGTGTCTCATCTTTAAACAATGCTAACAGTAACTTTGGATTCTAACCAACCTGTGGATTCTCATTTTTTGTGGTTTGATATCTTTCATATTAAAACGTGTTTCAATTTAAAATATATCTATAAAATATATTTCTATATACGTGTCTGTATGTGCACACACACACATATATATATAATCTGCCTTCCTTAATTATAATTTCTCATAAGCCTCTCAGACTTTCATACAAGAAGACAGATCTTGAACTAGTGCCTAATAACTAGTTATTTTCACTAATCAAAGTCACTAATCAAAGTTTCTATCAAAACTTTTTTCTATCATAATCCATTACAGGCATAGACAAAGTTATACCTTTTACTAATCTAAAAGTACGTCCATTCATTCCTGATGGTGGTAGGTGATGAATGACTTTTATTTGAAATGTATCTTCTCAATTTCTGATGATTTCTAATTAACTTACCTGCAATAAATTTCTGAGGAAAAGCTATTTCTAAATTTTATACACATGGAAAAAACCCACAACATTACCTGAAAAAAAGTTACACTATGAACTTTCTCTGAAAGCTGCCAGCAAAGTAATTTACAAGCATAAAGACACTTCAATGGGGGACTACATCAGGAAACCTGTTGCTAGAGAGCTGCACAAACTTTAGCAAATAAATGGAGTACTTCATAATTACAAAATGAGCTACCCTCTTCTAAAAGAATATAAAATACAAGCAACCAAAATTACTCTTTTGCACTCTACACCAACCACCCAATTTGCTGACTTTGCAGTAAAAACACAGCCATAGTTTTACCCTTCAACACTTCTTTACAACACTTCATCAGCTTCATAGGGACAGCTTCAAATTTACAAATAATAAATGCAATTTCACTTTTAAAAGAACCATACTTTATTAACTACAAAACACACCTCTAAATATACCTTATGCCAAGTTCCAAAGCCCACTAAAGAAGAGTAGCACTATACCAAATCTCCAAGTATCTGACCAGGTGTGGTAGGACTTTTCTGATCACTACTAGATAAGAAAATATAATGTAAAAATAGAGCACGCAGTACATACTGATGCCTGAAGACTCACAGCATAAAGCACCGTCTCCTACTGATTTTAGCTTCATCTCATGAGACCTATTTTCCTTTAAATCCTACTTCGCCAAATACAGCCATTTTCCAGTTGCCACTCTTCCTGATAACGCAAAAAAGAGATTGACCTGGTAGTTAGCAAGAGCCCCCTGTAAAAACTGGGAACCTGCTCCTGCTCTATCTAACCACGGGCGTGTTGTTTCTACTCAGTCAGCTGCTTAGAACCAAAGGCTGAGAGAAGAGAGGCAGACGATGGCCTGCCTCATCAGCGTGGCATGGCTGAGCCGTGCTAATTGCAGCGGGCTGCCTTCAGAGCTGCTCATTTCGCCGCTGTCTGCACATCTCACCCGCAGCTTCAAGGGTGAGCGGTCGGCGGGGACAGGAAGAAGAGTGTCAGAAACACCAAAACAGGCAAAAGTCTGTGCTTTGCCAAGCGGTTGCTTTTGCATCGTGAAACACCAGCAGAGCAAATCTGACCTTTGCACAGAAGATTAAGGAAAAAGAAAAATGACTAGGGGAAATTCTCCATCTGATTTAATGAGGTGGAGGAGGGAGAACATATTTTGAACCACAGACAAGAACTCTTCTATCACTCAACATATATAACTGTAGTGCAGATGTCAACGAAGGTTTTCCAAAAAATAATTACTCAAAATCTCTTGTTAAAGGAAGACAAAAAAGAATTAAACCATCTTTCTTGTTTTTCAGAGATGCTCTAAGTGGAAAACATGATGATTATATGGTGAGCTGTCGCTCAGCTACAGCCCACTCAGTTCTATTACTGCTCACTACAGCTGCTTTAACATTCAGTTAGCTCAGTTACCGTGTATATTCATTACACGCAGAAATTCTCAAATATCCTTTATCACACAGGGCAATCCTTGCCCTCGGAGTCCAAACTGATTTGATCTCTTTTTCCTTTATTAGAATTTTGGACTGAATTGTGAGAGAGAGTCGGAACCCTGCTTACATGTCATTTGAATTCCTGCACCACACACACTTTTCTCTGCCCTTCCTCTTGCTCTCTAGAAGACTGAGGTTATATGGTACAGTGCATCATTTGCATATCAAAAGCAACAGCACTTTACACAAAAATGAAAAGCAGCCACTTTTCTGGTTTCAGTGACTAAGAGCTTAAGACATGAAAAGAATTTCCTTCCTCTGAAACTACAACTCCAATTTCAGATGTAACTCAGTTCATCAAGAATGGTTCAGATAAATACCTTAAAAAGGAAGAAGCTCCCTCACTGCGGCTGTTACCTGATACTTATTTGCCAAAGACAGAGCTGATTTTCTTTCCAGACCCTTTCCTTCTGGAGCAGTTAAAGACTTCCCTGTCTTACCTGAAAGAACATAATTAAGAAAGACATACAAACAAGTTCAAAGTTCATAAAGAAACATTTCTTATTTAGCCCATTACACACAACATCTCTTAACAACACTACCACACTTACTGGGGTATGTCAATGTCTTTTTTCAGCTGGCCACCCTGACCTCAGTTGTGTCAGATTTTGTTATTAAAATAAACAGGATGACTGTCTGCTCTACTTTACACGATCTAACAAAAGAACACATATACAGAACACTATTGCAGGTTACTGTAACTGCATGCTAAGGTAGCAAGCTTGCCCTAAGCTTCTACATGGAGACGCCTTTTCTGAAGCAGAATGTCCAACACTGGTGTTAAGAACATACACACAAACTATTAGTGCAGAATAGCACACCATAAACTCTAAGCTAACTTGTGACCTTCATCAAGCTCCAAAAGACACCACCTAGATACTGTGTTATTGCACCCCATTTTTCTCAACGGGAGGCAGAAGTGATTCCAGCACAAGCTCTATCACCTGCCAAAGTTCAACATGCCCCTAATGTATCACATCTAACCTTTATGCCCTCAAAGCATCCGATCAACCCCCATTAGCATAAAACCAGCAACTACCGCCCAGAAAGGTGTAGGTAAATAAATACATAAATACAAAGACATTAATAGTTCTGTTTATGGGAAGCACCCTTCCTACACCTTAATATGGGTCTGTAGCCTAGCGCTTGGCAAACCAACAGACAGGTGGGACTAAGGATAAGGATACGACACACTGTCGTGTCCTTGTGAGGCACAATAACTGGCCATCTACATGTTGCTCCCCTACCCTTTTCACTGATGGTCTCGTACATCAGGTAGACAAGTGCATAAAGGCTTTAAAAGGGATATAAGAGGGATGTAACCACCCTTTCCCCCATAACATGACTATGATTTGTGACATCAATTTTAATGACTTCCCTGCCTAGAAACGTACCTGGCCGCCCACACACCCTAGACAGAGGGATGAGGTGGGAACAGCAGAAGGAATGACTCAGACATACCAGCTGTTTACTGTAGTGTCTCACTACTCCCAACACCAGCAGCAGTGGGTGGTGGTTGAGCTGTCTTTGACCCTGCCAAAAACCCCTTCAACTGCTTCCCACCATTAGAAACGATGTGTTTCCAAGTCCTACCATGAATGCATTACCAATCTCATGAGGAAGCTCTGTCTGCTTCAGGTGGTTTAAAAGAAAAATAGCTAGCAGACAATTCTTACGCTCAAGAGAACCGTGCTATACTGAGTACACTGGATTACATGTTCATTTGACTTGTACCAGCCAATCAAGCCAGTTTATAATTCGTGAGTCACCTAAAACCCTTCTTAAATCCTCAGAGATATCTGATCTATTTCCCTGTATGTCTTCAGTTAGAGTCAGATAAAGAAATTGCACTGGATCAGAAACAAGAACCATTCTTTAAAATCAGCCAGTCTCAGCAAACTCCCATCTTTCATCCATTTCTTACTCGATAAAGCACACAGTGCAATAGCACGCTCATTTAACATAATGAAAAAGTGTTTATGAGCACATTGCTATTTGCACAGGAATCCTAATGTTAATCCATTTTCTTTTTAAAATACATTTTATCAAATTCTCAAACACATTTCTATACCAATACCCTTTGCCTCACGTGAAGCCAACAGCCATGCCACTACCATGTTTTTACCAATAGTACTATTGCCACCGTTCTCTGTAACCCTCATAGGATTACAGCTCAGCTGGAACACTATATCCCTTTATTGCACTTCAGGTGATAAAAGAGAGAATCTCCTAAAAACATTAGGTGGACTTAGCTGCTGAAGTCATACCTCTGATGGTGAATAAAGAGCTCCCTCTTTAATGATTGCCAACGCAGGCATTGAATTTCTTATTAATTATTTGGAGAAAACTACAGCCATCTTCCTAGAAGCACTTGCTTTTGTGGGTTCTGGATCTGTGCTGATTCTTCCAAGACACTGAGAAGTCTACATCTTACAAACATGGGGAAAAAAATAATTAAAAAAAAAAAATCAGGTATTCAAGAACCTGGCTTCCCCATAGTCTGACTGGACTTGTTTGGTTGGAAACAAGCGTGAGAAAAGTAACCATGTTTTGGGCCATGTTGTCCTCCTCTCTGGCAGTTTATACGAAACACAACTGAAGGAACATGATCTTTCTGTAAAGCTTCATAAACTGGTAAGACATAAAAGGCACACAGAACACAACTAGGCATTGACACCTGGCAAAGACCAATGGGATCTAAGGCAGCTGAGCTAACCGCTGACAGCATCACAGGAACAGCCGAACTCAAACCAAGGCTGATTGGATACGTGTGCATTAGAAGTGAGGATTTTTCACAGCCCTATTTCTCATGGAGCACAAAAAAGAAACTTAAAATTCCCAACTCAAACAGCATATACAAACCTTGTCAAAAAGATCACAAGTCAGCTGTAAAAACTATCTTTTATGTCCTGCACCATCTCCAGTCCAATCCCGCCTTTCTGTCCGCCTGCCTGATGTATTCAGGGGGTGTTGCTGGAGTCACTTCCCCTCGCCCGTCCTACTTAACTGATGTAATTCAACAGAATAAAATAAACTACTGCCACAACAGCAGGAAGGCACATCGTGAACTGTGGAATACCAAATATACCAATTCATTTTATTCAGTGGATACAAATTTTACCCAGAATACCTCACTGTAACTGGCTGACACTAAAACAGAACAAATAATTCAGTAGTCACACCTGCACCCGGAACGGTCTGTCTCACTCAGGACTGAGGTCATCCAGAGAGGGGAGGCTGCAGCGCAGCTGCTCTGCTTGACACAAACACAGCTTCCACGGGAATTTGAATGCTTGCTTCTTCCCCACCCCCACACCCTTTTTTTTTTTTCAATATCACTTTCTTATATACTTTGAAAACCTATAAATTTCTATATCCCACTGCCTTTTGTGGGCAGCTGGGTTTTTTCCTACTTGGAGAATGAACTACAACCCACAATTCTTTCCTACTGTAAATGACAGAACTGTCTGATGATTTTAGTATGATATTAACAGAAGGTTCTTAGTTGTTTCTATAGCACAAGAAGCAAAATTTTAAACTGTTTAACTCTACTTTTTCAAAAGCAGGCAATACAGAGTTTTAAAGGAGAAATACCCAACAATTCAGATAAGTGTGACACACTGATGTTTTATGGTTATAGCTTTTTGGTGGCAAAATGACCCAGTGTGCACTCACTTCTTCAAAATGCTAATTTCCTCTCCATGACCAACCCTTCTCCTCCACATTTGTCATTACACTAAACAAATACTTTACAATAATGCAGAATTGTTACTGCAATTTCTCATGTGCTAAATGTATAATCTCTTCACACCATCCTTAACGATTCACATTTATTGCAAGCATTACTCAGTGTACACCTCCTCAGTACTCTCCAAAACCACATTCTCAGCATTTCCCAAACTATGCTGGTAAAGTATGAACTTCAGCTTTAATGTACAGGATAACCAATCTTACATTGAGAGCTACTATTTAACAGAGACAGTCTAAAAATCTTGCAACACAAACAAAGGTTCAGTAAACCCTAAGATAACTTTATATATATATATATATATATATATAAATGTATCATTAACCTACATCAAAACAGATTCAAACTCTCATTTAATGAGTAGCTCTGCAAGAATGCACCNGATTCAAACTCTCATTTTATGAGTAGCTCTGCAAGAATGCACCTTTTTTAATGCATGTTCCTGAAACACAATGCAAAAGATAAATAGCAGATATTTCAGTATTGGCCAGTCCAGGTGTCCTAACTGAGTCAAAGCCCCTCACTGAAGCAAGCTCAGAATCCTGTTTCAATGAGCGTTCTTAATGCAACACATTCAAATTCTCATATATACTGGAAGAATACACAGGAAGTTCAACAACAAGAAAAAAGGAAATATATTTGCACATTTCAATGCATTAAAATAATGCAGGATTTCCATTCTTCTCTATTCAAGTTCCTGTGTATATGTAAAAGAGGATGAAGAAGTAAAACTTTCCATTTCAACTACGGGTTGTGCTAGAAGTAGCATCAAAAGATGGAAAAGTGTGTCTGCCAGTCCAGGGAACCAGACTCTTTTCAGTGGTTGCCAGTGAGAGGACAAGGGGCAATGGGCACAAGTTGGAACATAAAAGGTTCCACTCGAATATGAGGAAAAACTTTTTCACGGTGAGGGTGACAGAGCCCTGGAACAGGCTGCCCAGGGAGGTCGTGGAGTCCCCTTCTTTGGAGATTTTCAAGACCCGCCTGGATGCAGTCCTGGGTGGCATGCTCTGACACGCTCTGGGTAGTCCTGCCTTGGCAGGGGAGTTGGACTAGATGATCTCTATGGTCCCTTCCAACACTAAAAAATTCAGTGAAATTCAGTGAATGTCATCTAGTTAACTGTTACTAAAGGTACTTATTGAAATGAGCGGCAAAATCACCATTGCCTTCAATAACAAAGAATCCCTTCTGAAGCTAAAAAAATACACAACGTGGTTGTTTTGCACTTTGACTAAGTGTGTTTGCATTACATCAGCTTTTGCATCAAAGCTGGTAGTGCAGAGAGGAAAGCAAAGCCAATTTTATGAACTGATGTAATCAAAGCCCAGCATCTCTGTGGGGTTTTTTTGTTCCTATGGTCACAATGACATCAGACTACTCTGCCTATTTAGCAGTGGAGGGTAATGACAGCTTTTCACCTCTGCTCACACTCTTCTCGATTCTTTTCCTCCTGCCTGTACATCCTGACACATTAGGAATCAGCTCGTGTTTCAGTGGGACATGGAACAACACTCACCTCAAATCTCTGCCTCTCTCTCCCCCCTCCTTTTCTCTCAGTGTTTCCAGCTATCACAGACAAATCAAAACTTTAAAAAGTGGAAAGAGAGAAGGAGAAATCTCAGGAATTTAACAAAGCACATCTTAACACTGTAAAGCAGGTCATAGATTTACACACTGGAACACACACTGTTCAAATAATAATTTTAAGTGTAGCAGATATTTATCCATACACAGAGCTGAGCTGGAAGATTATGAAGCTGTTTGTCTGCCTGGTGGCACAGGGAGCTGCTGAACTGGCACTCCAGCCCCATAGACACCCACATGGTAGTTACATTAATAGGCTCGGCACTCCTCGCTTTCTAGTTTGCATGGGTCCATACATGTGTTTCAAAAAGGCTCTAACTAACTTATACAGAAAAGTGAAGTTTCTTAACTAAGTTTCTACATCTGTAAAGTGGGAATAATTATACTAATCTTAAAAAGAACTTAACACATCAACCGAAGAGAAGCTGATTCACTTTCTGTTCAAATAATCCAGCCCTGGAATTCGCCATCTACTTAATCCTCTCATCTCTATAGCTATCATAGAATTCAAAACACACAAATGTACTGCAATACCTTTAAAAAGTGCATTTTGCAGTTCTCATTTGTACTATAGAGCATTTGTGAGAAACTTTCATATTCTACCACTAGGGTTAAAACATTTTCTCCACAAAGCAAGTTCTTACACAGCCTTATCATCTAGAAACAAACTTCAACAGAATATATTAAAGAAAACATTTTTACACATGGAAAATACTATACAACTTCCTGACAAATTTAGTCTGTTACTGAAACCTATCAGTACACACACAGTATATTTTTTTAAGTTCTCCTACTAAGAGGTACCTTGAATCTGCCCTGTTGTATAGCACACAAACATATATCTGCACAGATACAGTTGGTATCAAAACTCATCTTAAAAAAAAACAAAAATCCACAATCCTCTCATCCCCACCTCATCCTCCATGTCTTAAACTATTGGGAGAAATTAATAAAGAGAAAATAGCAATATGTTAAGATACTCCATTTTCTAGAGTTTCTTTGTCTTCCTCACTGAATTAGATCTTTTGCAAGGTTTAAGGAAGGCAACATCATGACGCACCTGAATTACAATAAAAGTAACTTTGTCATAGACTGAAAAAATTATGTCAGGCTAGATAGTTATGTACATAAGATTATCACATTATTTCTTCTATTATCCAGCTCATATATTCTTCAGCTGAAGTCAGGTAAGTATTTTCCATAGATAAAATTTTTTAACAAATGTAGACAGTAAGAAAAATATTATTCTCTATAGCTGAATCGCCTAGTCTCTAAAACTGATGATTTTTATTTGCCAGTTGTCTTTCCATTAATAAAAAAAGAGCACAATCCCCTTACATCTGCTATTACTGTTGAGCAGCTTATCAAATAACATGTAAGAAAAGAACAAACATTTTAATAACCAGAAGTCAAATGCATTAGAAAAGAGGTATTATAAATATAAAAAATACAAGTATGTATTTTTATGGACAGAAAGTCAATGTTATGTACATGTTGAAATGCATATAGGCATATGTTTATATAATCCACATGTAATATATAGGTACATTATATCTATACTGCATCTACATCATCTATATGTCTGTATATTATTGATATATAGATTTAAATATACATACTTTTATGTATGGATAATACAGATATCTTAACTAACATAACTTCTTTTTATTCATTTGGGATAAGCTGTCAATTCAAAATACAGAACTTGATATACATCAGTCATTAACCCTACTGTAAGCCATGCAGTTAGAGCCTAAAGGATTTATTTAATATCCTTCTTACTAGCAGACGACAGACATCTGACAATGCAGAAATGCAACATTTCATTTCACTTATCCATAGGCTTATTCCACTGAGCCCCAGATGTTTTAGCAAAAGAAAGAGAAAAGAAGTTCCACAATTCTAGGGTATGGGATAGGAAGCCTTTTTGTAATAAATGGTCCTTGCTTTATTAATTTTTAGCTAAAATTAAGATGCACTAATTAAAAAAAAAGAAAATAATTTTAAAAATTATCTTAAGTAGTAAACCATTCTTGGGTTTTTTGGGTTTTTTTATAATGTGTGTGTTAAGGTACCATGTGTTGCAGAAAACAGTAAGAAATTTTCTAGAGGACATTCCATATTAACCATTGAGTCTTTTTCTCACTGAACTTATCAATTCTTCTCTTCTTTCCCTGGCAGAAAGAAGTCAAATTACAACAGAAGACATGTATCTCTCTCTAGTTTTATGTCACATGCATTAAGCAGTAGATCATAAAATGCAACTGGAAAAAATTTTAATAATCCATAAAATAAATTGTAAGGTAATTCTGTTCCATTTAATTTCAAAAGCCTTTCAGCATCATTGATTTCATGCCTTTCCTTAATCTAGAAGACCTTGAGAATGTTTTGTTTTCTTTTGAAAATTTTTTTTACAAAAAGACAAAGCATACTGTGACAGAGGTCAAGTTGGCAAAAGGCAAGGGTTTCTAACAAAGTCACACCTTCCCCAATTCTTCACAGAGGTTCAGAGGAATCCATCACATGTCCCATTGGCAGTCTGGAGAAAGATGCCACTCTGCCAGGTGTCTTGAATTTGGTCCTACTCAGGTTTGGTCCTATGCCAGCTGCACCCAAAATGTGTGTAATTACCATCAGGTGAACTGGACATTTACTGAAAGGCTTCTGAAGCACCTGATGTTGTACCAACAAAGTCTTTCGAATAACTAAATACAACATTTCAAAATACAGTCACCTGCCATATTGATAGACAAAGCACTGAGCTATGAACTGCTGTACAAAGGCCAAATTAGAGAACAAAAGACCTCTGAAAACTGGTAAAAGTACAGATCAAAGCAATTAAAAAATATTAAGATATAATTAACATGCAATTTAAGTAAGCTCCACTTTTCAACATAAGAACTTGGCCAACAGCAGAAATCTCTCAGAAACTAAATTGAGTATGATGGCATGCATTAGCTTTAAAGATAAGTACTTAAGCTTTTATTGCATTTTAGTTTGCTAAAGAATTCATTGTGTTTATCCTTTCTGTCTGAAATGCATAGTGTAAGCAAGACAGTTGGAGACTGATGAGTTATGGGCTGCTTAGAAAAACAGAATGTGTGATATAAAACCACTATTGCCTGATAACATAGATATTATAATCTAGAGCAAAATAAAATATACTTACCCTGAATATAAGTGACTGAATTCTGCTCAAGGACAAAATATTCCCCAAGCTTACCTAACAAAGCTTCAGCAATTCTACCTTTTTATTAAAAGAAAGCTAATCTTGTACATTAGTTAGAAGATTAACCTTTTACATCATCCATTTACTAATGAAGAATCACATATACAGCAACTTACATATCATTCGTAAACTTCAGCAAAATGTTATCAACCTTCCAGAAAAGACAAAGGTGTTCCATAATGATACTGGCACAGCACCTTTACACATGAATAAAATGAAAACGCATCCAGAGCACACACAGCCTAACATTCAACAGAGAGATTGTCATCCTGCCAGAGTGAAAAGCTGGTCAAGAATAGAACAGAGTCTCTGCCTAAAAAGCCCAGCTGAGCAACTGTGTTACTGAAGAGAAGGACATTGGGCAGCACAGGAAAACACAGACCCAATTTTAGCAGTCAGAAAATACAATGGGGCTTGCTACTGGAAGTGAATTAAGCTATAGGCTGGAGTCAGAACAGTCCAATTGACCATAAAAAGAGTTTCAAGCACTACAGAGTTACAGTACTATCATACTAAGTAGCACAAAAGAGCCTGCAATGCTGTTTTAAAAATACTTCCCATATAACAAAACAGCAGTGCCCTGCAAAATGAGCCCTGATGTTCAACTAAGTACATTTGTGATGTAAGTTGACTGCAGTATTTCCAGCTGATAAACAAACCAAAGTAGAAAAATATACCGTAAAAGAGGACAAGATGTCTAATACAGAAGTTTCTCTCTTTCACTCTCTTTTTTCAGATGTTCATCTATCAAAGGAGTCAAACAGTTAACATGCCAAGGCAACAACATAGCAAAAGAGGGCTATCACATCGCAGCCTCCTGTTTTGTAACTCTGCTTCACGCGTGGGGCACCCTGGGGATTGAATTACAGTTCAAATTTTGAACACAAAAGCCTTTAATATACTACATAAAACAATAAACCAATTAACACTCCAGCAGACTTCAGGACACACCATGGATCATCACTGGGATAGCACTTACAAAAGTCTTAAGTCTTACAAAAGTCTTTTGCTTCAGCAAAGCCCTCAGAAAAGACATACTTCACGTAGGACAGTCAGATTTTCATCATGACCGGTGCTGCTCAGCACAGATCAAGTATTTTAGAATAAAAAAAAAACAAGAACAGGAATCTCAAATTGCACACACAATTCACACTGTGCTTCTCAAGAATCTGTACAGGTTTCTAGATAAATGTGTATTTTTTCCATGTCTGAAAGGCAATCTCTGCAATTACTCAACAGGGTGAAGTGTTTTCGGAGGTGGGCAAAGGGGGAGGGCTCATAATCAAATGATTTCACAGAATCAGCATCACAAACCAGTCAAGGCTGGCAGGGAGTTCTGGAGGTCACCCTGTCCAAGCCCCTGCTCAAGCAGGGTGACCTAGAGCCAATTACCCAGGACCACGTCCAGCTTTTGAGTATCTCCAAGGACAGAGACACCACAACCTCTCTGGGCAATCCCTGCCAGTGGTTGGCCACTCTCACAGTGAGAAAGCGTTTCCTGATGTTCAGAGGGCACCTCCTGCCTTTCAGTCTGTGCCCATTGCCTCATCAGTTCCTAGTCACTATTATTTTCACAGAACACTGTCACACCTAAACCTTTAAAAATCCCAACTAGACAAATGTACAAAACTCTGTGTTTATAAAACAGGTAAAAAAAGAGAAGAATCATTATAAAACTTCACCGAAGCAAATGAGGACAACGATGTTCAACCCCAGCTAAATGAGAATTCAAAGCCTGAAAAGCCACAACTGAAAGACTAAAAGAAAGGAGGGTCTCGCTGAAAAGAGACATCGGTCCGGGGCTGGATGTAGGGACAGCCACCAATAATCACGTGGCTCTAGAAGGAGATCCAGCTTCACTGCTGCCTTGCACATCCACACAGCTACTGACTTGGTCCACGTGCTGCCTACTGCAATACAGTCCCTTCCCACCCCCATTACTTCTAGTTAGGTTCTAGAAGCTGCTGCATTGGAAATTGAATGTCTTACATTGCCATTTTGGCTTTTTCCCCAATAGAAAATCAAATCCAGTATTTAGGTCAGATGGGATGTGAAGTTGTCCGTCTCAAGCGAGCTGGATTTATCAGCCACGTGCAACTCTCTCTATTGCACACACACGGTACATTTGATCTGAACATGCTGTCAAAACATCTAGGGTTTCTGTGCCTCTGTTGCTCCAGAGGAACTATGACTCCAACTGAATGTCCCACGGCCTCATGGGAGCCACTACAGGAATTCCTGGGCAATCATCCAAAGGCCTCAAAGCACCCAGACAAGAACCAACCTCCCCCAACCTCCCGACACACAAACCCACGGTATCCCAGAGGACAAATCACCGGAACGGGACAGAGAGCCCTTTTAGGTAGAAGCTGAGCTTTATAATAATTGGTCATTCTGACATTGGCTTCAGGAGGGAAGAATTGTTTCTGTAGGGACTTCAAAGTCTTCAGAACCCAGATGGCAAAATTTGATATATTATAATGCTGCTTTTATTAGGGTTTAATTTACCTGAAACTTTAAAGCGTTTGTGTGTGTTTACCTATGAGCAGAAAATAAAAACCACTCTTCCTGCATAGCTTCATCCTCAAAAATAGAGGATGTAATGCAGTCAATATTCTCCCAATCCGTTGGAAATTCTCACTCTGGACAAATGGGTTTTATTGCTGAAGAAGATACTAACCAATCTATTCTAAAAAAGAGTGAGCTCCCTGTTCAGATTATCTCCTTCTCCCTTACAACTGCATTTCCTAAGAACAGGAAGGCACTTCGTACTGGAGGAGGAGAAAAAAACCCCAACCTTTACCATCTTTTGCAAAGAATTTCTTGCATAGATTAGCTTTAGGGTTTTGTGTATATCTGTGTAACACAGACTTTATGAATACTGTCAGTGTCACAGTAAAAAGAAAACTCTACTTCCATAATTGTGCGTTCCATCTGAGACATCAAAAAGACAACAAAAATCCAATTCTAAGACCTGTTTATAGGGGCAAAACAAACATTATGGATCATATGAGCCAAGCAAAGACACCAAACCACTGACTCCCACTGCTGTCCCCTGAACAGATCTTGGGAAGAAACATTGACGAGATGTCTGGGAAGAAAGTTAACATAATTGTAATCAGTTCTTCCCTAGAATATATGAGTGTCTCCAGATGACCGGAAAGAAACTTTAAAAATCCAACCTGAAACAAGATTTTTGCTGGATTTGTTTTTGAGTTCTTACAGACTTCCACCAGGGAAGTTGTCTAAGCAAGGCTTTTTTATAATCCACCCTAGCACGTGCACCTTCATCATTTTATGAACATATGTACCTTTAGTACATTTATATACATTTATCTACTTTTGCTTTCCTAACAAATAAAGGTTTTAAAATTATTTCTGAACATGAAATAGCAGGGAACTGTCTGGCAGCGCAACGAAGACATTTGCCCCTGAACAAATACAGACAGCAAATATTAATTACATAAATATTTGTGCTTGGAGATGGCCAGGATCTACTCCCTTGGTAATCCTGTCCCCCATGGACTGTTCCAAATGGGCAGGGAACCGGAGCCAAGCAGAACAGCTTGCAGACCCAGGGTCCACCCAAGCGGTGCTTCTCCTGACAGTGCAGGCACTGGTCAGACCCGGTGGGGGCTGCGAGCTCTCGTACCCAAAAGCAGGCAGGGCTGCCTGATTGGGACTGGTCACCTGGACCGAGCTACTGGAAACTGCTGATGCATCACTAGGTGTTAAGCTAAAGCCACTATTAAAGAAATTTATGTGTTGCAACAAGGAAAACGAGTCATCTTGAATGACTACACAGAAAAGAATAGAAATAAAAAAATTAGCATGGAATTTCCCTCAGCCCTGCATTTCCTTCCTTCTTTTGGCTTCACGTACCATATGAAAACATAACAAAAAAGGACGGTGTTTTTATCTAAACAGATAGTGAAGTTCCTCAGTCAGACAATGCGAAGTTGAGCCAGCTGCTTGTGAGCACATAAGATTTCCTATGGAAGAGCCCTGCTGGAGTAAGCTTTTCAGCAATGATTTCAGCTCAACCCTTGAACTATTTTTCAAAACCAGATCATTAGCATAATATAGGTACTTTATATATAGCTATACATAACTGTACATTTTTATATTAAGTTCTCAAGTTTTCTTTCTAGATTCTCTAAATTCAGTTTAAAACAATGTTTAGTTATCGCAACAGATTTAAAGAACTAATACATTATCAAATGAAACAAAGGGTCAAAAGATCTTTAGCAACTCTAGGAGCACCTGATGCCACCATCATCTACTGTATGCTCTTCATAGTTTACTGGAATTTTCCCCTATTATTATATCTATGCAGTGTGCCAGGGACAGATGGCAGCAAGGTGCAAAATACGTAATGGACATAGATCAGCTGCACGACAGAGAACTTGGATATTTTTCCATTGTATCCAGATTTATGTCAAGAATTTAGGAACAGTCGCTCACATTATCCTAGAACCATGAGCTCTTAGGAAAAGCAAGTATATTTACAAGCATGTATATACAAAGAAAATATGTATTAGTATATTCTCATGTACCTTTATAATTATTTTTTTTTAAAGCATGGGAGGGGAAGGGATTTTTCTTCTTTCTTTGATCTTGTTCAGTTACAGCCATAATTGGCCATATTGAAGAAGGAAGGTGAAACACTCAATTGGTGAAACGTATTTCTACCATGCTATGCAAAAACGAAGAAAAAAGAGAAAGAGGGTCAACAGCTCCCAGAGATGCACACAACAAAAGCCTGTGATAGGTCCTGTAACTGGCTTACCATGGTCACAGGTTTTTATTCAGATGGAGACTGCCTTGAAGGACAGTACCTTAAGATTTACATCATGTACAAGTTCACACCATAAAATACTTCCTCTGAAAAAAATGTCCACAAATTTCCTTATTCATCCAATTAATCACAATAAACTATGTGAATACTGAGAAAGCTTTTGTTCTTATTCAGTCTTATTTTTCATTAAATGCAAAGACCACAAGAATATTGAGTTTCTCTAAAACAGCAAAATTGTTTTTTCAGTTGTCAAGGTCTGTAGCGCAGCTCCCTACTTCGGATTTTTAGCACTGAATCCATACTGAAATCTTGATCAAATCACTGCTTTTTTAATTTGATCCAACAATGAATTCTTATTTTGAAATTTCACTGGACACGAACCAGAACAATTGAAGTTAAAACTGAACTCATATCAAAAATAAGCTCAAATATTTACTGTTTCTTCAGCTCCCTGCACTGTTAAAAAAATGTAACAGGTGTTTACTGGTGTTTGACTTTGAGGGCTTTTTTACTCCCCTTTCACTGCATGTTTCTTACAAAAACTGAGAAGTTCCTGTTATTCTGGGGGCAAGAAAAAAATTAATTTTTCATTCTATTTAAATTCGTTCAGAAAATTCCAAGTTTCAGGAAAATTATTAATACAAGATTCATCATAGTTTTGTAAAGAATGACGGGCAAAAATTAAACAAGGCATTTTTAAAGCCAGAGTTTCAACCAATTAAAGTTTCCTCACCTATATCATCATTATAAAAATTGCTATTTTACCCTCTTATAAATTTCAGAGTAATGTAAGTCATTTACAGAAGTGATTCAGAGGAAAGTAGTGTAATTCAGGCTCTCTGATTGTCTAGCTCCTGTATGAGACAAGCCAAATAAATTCATTCTAAAATCTCTGTATCAAGCCCATGACTTTCATTTGAGGTACATAATTAATTTTAGGAAGAATATCAGCACTGATTTCAAGACTTCAGCTGATGGAAAACCCATCAGATTCCAGATGGTTAATTAGACCTGCTACTGAAATTTTGGGGAACTTTCTTCTAGTCTGCTTTATCGATCTTCAGCTTCGAAGCCATGGATCTCACTATACCATCCCTGTGCTAGACAAATATATACTCCTACTATCAGAAGTCTTTTTCTCTGTTCTGGTAATTTTAGACAATAATTAAACCTCTTCTTACCCTTCTTTTGCATAAAGTAAACAGTTTATTTTCAGTTTTGGAAAGCTTGTCTTGTAGGAGAGGATTATAGAAACTCATTGTTTCAGCTCTTACTTCACATACACACAGATCAACGCTGCCACAGCACCAAAAACCTGCTCTCAAAAAATAAATAATAAAATATTTGCCCTTAGGTTTTAAAAATGCACTTTTACAGCCTGAGTCATATCTTGGTGCTGAAAACAGCCAGCAGGATTATGCGTGACAGTACAGAGCATTTGGGTATCCAGAACAAGGACCCTGGTGGTGACACCTGATGGTCACTGAAAGGTCTTTCTCCTTTCAAAGTGCTCAGTGGCAGTTTGCACTGGAAGCTGTTTGTACATTCGCCTTGCTTGTTTTAACCTGTGGACTGTCAGGCATAGTATAGATTTTCATTTTAAGACATTTTCTTTGTCAGGAAGTAGTTAATGCATCTCATAAGAAAGCACGATTTCTCTTTCATTCATAAAGGGAAGCCGGAGGCTAATGGGAAAATATTTCAATTCTAAATAGGGACCTGTCTAAATAGGAGAATATTGTCCCTCACACCTGCACAGGTCTTAGGCGTGAGCCTTCCCAGGTCTCAGATTTCACACATACCTTTCCAAAACAAATCTCACATTTTGTGAAGGGGCTTCCTATTGAAGTCAGTACAACTTGCAAAACTTTTAAATAGTATCTGCAAAACAAACACACACATCTACTGAAATGGGAGAGGAACTGGTAAACAGAGAGTCAACGATCTTCAAAAACACTGATCAAAATGGAAAAATCTTCACACAGTCTGTCCAGAGATGTCAGAAATGCTCAAGTTAGAACCTTGAAATTGGCTGCATGGTAATAAATACACACAAAGCACTGAGCTATCAAACTACATGTAAATTTTCTTTTATCAGTCCCTAACTTCTCAGTCCTTGGATTTCAACCATAATCTTCTGCTAACATAGCTCAAAGTATGGATTTTTCTACTGTTTGCTTATTGTAAGAATATATAAACCACAGCCTTTCATCTATATATCACAGAACAACAGAACCGTTTTTACTGTCTGGTGTGGATAACAGGGAATGCCTTCTTCAGTCAAACTGCTGGAAATCTAAGATGAATTTTCATTATCAAATATGTTCTGAAACTACATAAACTAGTTTGCATTGTGTTATTGGAATAAAACACAAGAAAACTGCATGAAAAATCCATATATTGGTATTTAGGTCTCACAAAGGATTCTACCAAGGCCATAGGAAGTTTGTCTTACTTCGATTTACATGCTAAGGAACAGCAGGTAACCCAATAGTGGGGTACAGTTAATGTTAACTTGGTTAATTTGGTTTTAAATCCAAAAAGGATTGGTCTCTTTATTGGCATGGCATCCAGCAAATAATGAAATGGATCCTAGTGTGGTTATCTCTCTCTGAAGTCCAAGTGGCAACAACAAAACCCGCTTTATGCTAGCTCTCATCACAGTTGCATCCTAACAGACGTGCATCCTCCCATCTCACAAGATCAACCTAGATATCTTGTCCACCATTTTCTGAAAAGGAGAATCACTGATTCCCTCTACAGAATCTAATACCTCCTGCCCACTTCTCGGAAGAATTTGAGAGCTTGTTAGAAGAGATAGTTCAATGTCAGAGGCAAAGGCCTTTGGACTACTTCACCGCTGCTGTAACACTGATCTTGCAAAGAGAGGCTTTGGCACCCAGAAGGCGTAAGTAAGATCATGGCTCTGCAAGTTACCTGGCTTTCAAATTGTAACAAATTACAAGAACGGAAGGAGAATTTCACTCACTGAAGACACTGACACTGTGTATACATCTAACAGGGAGTCCCTATCACAGCCAGTCTAACATCACTCCAAAACCCTAGGCTGCAGCTATCAGCTATTCTTGGCTACCCTTCACTGCATCACCCTTTTTTNAAAAAAATTATCTCAACTTCAGCTAGAAACACTTTGATCTATCCTATGGATTTTCAAGATCTTTCTGGCTGAAAAGAATTAGAAACTCAAGACCGATGGCAAACAGAACAAACAAAAAAAAAAAGGACAAGAACGGAGACACAGGCTAGGGAGGAAAGAGAACTGCAGTGCTCTGGATTACAACATGAAAGGCACAGCGGCTTATATCTCTTTTGCAGAAGTCTGTCTTACTGCAAGATTTTGATGGGGTGAATAACTGCTACTCTGAGTGACACCACAGACGCTGTCGAAGCAATGAGTATTTTTGCAAGTAGGCAACCTTTTAGTGAATTGACCATGTAAGTTCAACAGGATTTTTGCAGGGTCTAAATAATATCAAAATATTTAGTGCATGGTACTGTAACTGACAGATCAATTGTTTCTCTAAGGGTGGACAAAGCTGGCTGGGAAAGCGGTGATGTTAACTGTTACTAATCCTGGAGGGAAACCTGTGGTTTGGTATTCCATGATTGTAGCTCATAGAGGGGATTATTTAAATTATTTCCCGTTTATATGATAATTGGACCAGGTGATAAATATTCCACAAATATTAATAAGTTAATGACTGCAAGAAAAAACAGCTCTAATAAAATTTGCATAAATAATAAGGTACCCAGTAAAGAACAAGTGGACTGTACCCTGAGAAGGCTGTGTACATGTACACATGGGAGGTTGGGAAAGAAATTAACAGGGAGTCTTCTAGCGACTCAAATACCTAATTTGATCCTTTGTTCAAAACCTTGGAAATATACAGCATTAGCTATTTAACCCCTCTGCAGAAGCCTTTTTTTCCTCACTTTCAGGAAGAAAACACGTCAAAAGCTGTTTAGACTCTGATATTCCACAAAATAATAGGCTGGGCTACAGCAACGTTCTTTGCCATGTTCTAATTTTTCCTGCTTTTTCATTGAGAGAGGTATTAGCTGCCAACATGTTTCAAGCTTGAAGATAAGAAAACACCTTCTAAAATTAACACTAAAATAGCTAGAGAAAGAAATGAAGTCGCTGCCTTGGTGAACCAGTAATTCATATAGAATCAGAGAATATGTTGCCAGAGGTGCAAGTACTACTGGAAGATAGCTGGCAAACCAAGTTACTGACATACAGTCCCAAAAGCCTCTTGGCCTTTGTTCAATCAATCAAATTATTGAGAAGACAGATAATGCTTCTGAGATACAGGAAGCAAAAGAGCAAGGGAGAAGAAAACGTCAAATTACATGAAAGTTATCAGAAATAACATTATTATTTACAGGAAATCCTCCATCCATTCCCTGGAAAGAGAAACAAATAGAAAAACTTCTTGCAACACAACAGCTACTAAATCAATTTAATAAAATAAATTAATAACTACTGCAGTAATATAAATATTTCACTAGGTAGCAAGTTGCTAAATGATCAAATTTTAAAGTCCCCAAAGCTCAGTATTTTTGCTTTCCTATTAGGTACATCTTTCGCTGAGCAGAGCTGTAGCTCAGCTTTTGGAGAGAGACAATTCCAAATGCAGACCCGGCAGTGGAAAGCCATACATATTTGTTCAACAACAGCTCCCGAGCAAAAGCAAACCCCACTTTCAGAGAACAGGAGCTTCTGTGGAAGCAGGATCTCTCCCTGCCTCCCTCTCCAGGAACAGCAATTTCTAGAGTATTGCATCAATAGTTATTTGCTTCAGTACCTGAAGAAACAGCTTAGCTCATCAGTCAAAAACACAGACACCCACAGCAAAACCACCCCCAAACACGGTATATGTGTACTAAGAAAAAAATAAAACAATTTCTGAGAGATGAGCAATCTTTTTAGCAATAAGTCTGTTATCATTTAATTATCAGATTTGTACACCACCTATAACTACCCAGTTGCACAGACTGCAGTACAGACATTGGATAGAATTTACTGGACTTTCAGTCTCAAACTCCCAGCCTAAGCTATCACATTACAATACAATGCTTATTTTAATAATATATTAATTTTTAAATGAACTGGATGACATGCCAAGCAAGAACTCATTTTCACAATCAATGAAAGGTTTTGAAACCTACAGAGAAAGAAATGATAAAGTATTCAATCGCATATATACACTTCTAGATTTGAAGTATCTGTTTCCCATTGTCATGAATACATTTTACTACTACTTTTGTATGGCATCCTTTCAGAAACCTACAGTACAAAATATTGTAGTTGGGTTCACATTTTGTAATTACTTTGATTTAGAGATTTTTCACTTGGATATCTGTTGAATTCAACTCTCATTCTAGCCCACAGCATTCTAAACTCTGAGCCTTAACTATCAGATTTCATTCTCCATTACATGACATCTCCTATAGCAAAGTTGATTGTTTTTCAGAAAGACATCTCATCAAACTCAACAGCTCTCCCTATAGTAAAATCACACCAACCAATTCAAAAACCTTATATTCTCAGTATTTCAGAGTGTATGATCTGGCCTACTGAAAGAGGTAGACTATTTAAAACTAGTCTTAATGCACCCACACAAAATGTGAAATATATAAGAAATGTACGCCATGAACTTTTGTTTATCGTGTCCTAATTTTCTACATAATCTACGTCATCTACATAATTGTAGTCCGTTATCTGGACTACAAGCCACATCAGATATTCCATCTGCCATCTAATATCTGTAGTCATTCCTGATATTTCTGATTAGATAGAAGTACATATTCCTTAGATAAACACTTATACCCAATCATGTAAGTCAAGCTCCTTTGGACATTCTAAAAGGTAGAAAAGTGAAGTATTTTTGCCAAAAAGAAAATATTCATCAGAACTATGACAAAATAAAAAATAAAAAGCTGGAACTTTTAACAACTCTACTACTTCTCATATGCTGGAAGAAATAAAAATTATACCACTGATTTGGAAAAAAAAAAAAAAAAAGCAAGCTTTATTCCTCATGAGCTGCTAGCATGCTTTTTACTGTCTGTCTTCTCTAAGGATTTGGGAAACGCACAGTGACTGTGTTCATCAGAATATGCCTACAGGCCTGTAGTGATACACTTGCTTACACTTTCATTTCTCTGGTACAAGTCTGCTGTTTCATTTGGGGGCCTTGCCCAAGAGAAGGCTCGTGAAACATCTCATACTTTGATCTCTGTATTTTGGGCCTTAATGACTATGCAGAGTTGCTGTACGGCCTTTGATACATAAAATAAAAAATGAGTGTATTAGTAACAGAAATTTCTGAGAGGACTGGGACTCCTGAGCTTTCTTATGGCTTCTGGGAGGCGGGGGACGACAGGTTTTGCTGACATTTGCTCTTGAATAGCACTGAAACATGAAACAGCAATGGTTCATGAAATATATATTACTTTCTCCTCAGCATTGGAAAATAACACTACCCTCTTCCCAAATTACATGTAAAAATGAAAGGACGCATCGCGATAGCTGCTTTCCATAAAGCTCATACAAATGGTTTCTAGCCACTGTCACTGTCTGGCCCAAAGCTTAATTCCACTGAGCTGCTGAGAATAAAGGATAGTGATTAAAGGAACACAGTGCCACTTCAAACACTATTTTTGTGGTATACTAGGAACAATGTCATAGATTAGCATCCCGATGTATTTTGGAATTCCAGTACGTGGCTGCAGTATACCCCATCCCAGAAATCGGGCTGGCAGACTGCTGTCTACATTTGTCTATCTCATTGAAAACTACTACCCTTTCATAAAGCTGCATTGGTCCGATTTTAGAACACATCCAGCACGGAATGTGTTCTACCATCCACACAGAATGTGCTGGATCTGATGTCCAACAGGGAATTGCAGTAACAAGTTGAATATGCAATTGTGCTGAGCTATCAGGTAAAACTCAGTCTATCAAAGACTATTTTTTCTTTCAAAACCCAAGTATCTCTGTCTGTCAGTCTCTCCTCTGAATACATGTAGTAACTCCCTCTTTTATTTGCAGAAGTTTTCTTGTTTATGAAATCTAAAAGATTCATGACATACCGTAACTTTTACCTTATAATTCAACTTGTGTGTTCCCATCACTGCCTAACTCCAAAACAAACCTAATGAGCAACCTTTCTTTGCATAATTTCAAAAATTTAGAGAATATTAACAATAAGTATGTAATACCATATTTTTAATTTTTATTAACCATGTTCTTTTTGATACAAAAATCTTCACATCTCACTTTTATCATATATTGTTCAGGCTTTTACCTCAAAACCCCTTCTGTAACATGCAGCTTGATATATACCTAATAAACTGCCCCATCTAAAGAGATTTATTAGTTCAGCTTAGTTGATTTTTGAAGACTTTATGGCTTTTATGCAGTGTCCCCTCAGACCCAGTTGCAGCACTTTGACCAGTTTCCTTCCAACACTGGGCAATGGTCACCACACAAGAAATCTGTTAGTCATGACAAAGGAAAAAAAAAAACCAAAACACAAAAACCCACCACAAACATCTCACTTGGAAGACTAACTTTTTAAGTTAAAACAATCAAAGCAAGTAAATCGCTTTAGTTTGCCTGAAGTAAAAGGAAGAATTCCAATGGATTTTCAGTTTTACTCAAAATTCCCATTCCTGTTTTCCCTTTCCCATTTCCCCCATGAGCTTTATCTATTAATCGGTTTTAGGATTGGAAATGTTGGCATAGCTAAATAGAGACCCGCAGTAAGCTTCACCTACAGCAGCCAGATGTAAATTTCTGATTATAAGAGAGGAAACTCTCTGCATTCCATATCTGATTCAGATTCTGCTTTAAATAACAGGAACTGCAACATGTACTTTCTGAAGTAAAATGAGTGAAAAATGAATAAAGCAATTTGAGACCACCTCAAGACAGAGAGAAGTGCTATTAATGTCAGTGGGAGGGAGAAGTTCAGCGAGATGACCGTAACATAAGTAGGGACAGGGTGAAGCTCCTGGGTTCCAGACCAGATCTTTCAAACCCAATGCCCTAAATGAGAGTCCAAAGTCTAAATTTAGGTGTCTAAAATTAAAGTGGACTATCTAAGGGGTCAACCATCTGTAGCTTCCAGTTAATTTAAGAGACAGCTTAGTTACTCAGTTGTATGAAAAAAGAAAGCACTGTTTACATATAGAACTCATATGCGTTTAAGGGCACAGGTTTAACATATGATCATTTTCTGAACTCCACACATAAATTTTCCCAAAATTAAAAATTTTGCTTCAGACACAGGAGTCTCCTTGCTTATAGTATTCTCAGTATCAAAACCTTCTTCCAGAAATAACAGGGTGCGCTCGTTCAGGCTAATCAAGTTAGATTCTTCATTTACAATGGACAGTAGTACAACTGATTAACACATGTATTAAGCATCTGTTCCCTTCCAGTTTTTATAAGTTTGGCATTATCCCCTATACATTTCCTTACTCCCCATTAAGTGTTCTATCAAGTGAAGAATAAGGTACAATTCTGAATCTCAGTGTTAATCCTCCAAATATTCAGTAAACTACGGTTGAGAATGACTGGAAGTTGTAGAACCGCCGCTGCTGGAACGTGCATAGACAGGTTAATAGGATGTGGACGTTTACAAAACATCCAGTTCCAAAGAGATTTTAAAGAAGCTTTTTCTTTTTTTTTTTTTTTAAACTGTCCTCTCTTCTCAGTCTTTTGAGAAATTTTTAATAGAACCACAAAGTAGAAAGCATTTTCTTGTCTTTCCCGAGCAAGCAAGAAACAGCCTCAGTGACAGATGAGAAAGATGACATCCACGATTAGGTGACAAATCTGTTGGGGACTTCTTTTCTATCCCGTCTCTGCTACACACATGAAAACAGTGGCTCACTGTGTGTTTTACCTGCTGTTAGAAGATGCTGAGCTATTACATATCCTGGCTACAGCACCTGACTTTGTAGCTCAAGCAGAGGAGAGACATGCTGTTGGTATTCCATGTCTGCACTTCAGCACCTGATGTATCAGTCAAGACGGTGATTATCATAATATCATTTTACAAATACTCTTTATGAGGCAGGAAGCATTTTAATAATAAGAGATCTTAGATGATAAGCCAATAACCACACAGTCACTCAGCAGGACCCTAATTCCCCTTCCAGTGCCAGGTTTGCTACAAGAAACGTCACGTAGTTTTGTATGTGAGATTCACCGTTGTGTAGAAAGACAGGCTATCTCTGACAGTTCAACTGCATCTTGCAACTGTGAAGTTGTTTTCATCCCAGGTCATATATATGAACAAAATAATGAGGTCAGGTTTTTTTGTCAATTAAATTGCCAATGCTTAGTGCTAATGATCTTTACAATAAACAGTGTATTTCCCTATTCAAAATAATGCAAAATTCACCTTTGTAAGAATACAGGTTCTATAACTTCAACAGCTTTCTTGCTGCTCAAGAAATTTCTTTCCCCAACAGAGGAAAAAAAACAAAACAAAGGGGAAAAGAAAAAAGGCAACTTGAGTGCACTGCACTTGAATTACGCAAAGGCCCTTTCCCATCACCTGATGAAAAAGCAAGTAGTTTCACAGGGGATATGGTTACATGTAGGCTAGTTTCTTTGTCTTTCCAGGATGACAGAAAGAAGTGAAAAGTGAAAGTGTAAAATTATGGGGCTTGATTTTCATCAAATATTTTGTTTAATGCACTAAATTTTGCCAAACATCTAGGAAGTATTCAACTTGCCATTAGTAAGTAGCTACTGTAAATACATTCTCTCATTTTAACTGAAGAAGTCCAGACAAGCAACTACTATATCCCACAGTTTTCAATTTCCTGCAACTGAACAGCAAATCAATAAAACATTTTGGTACAGCTGTAACTTTTGACAGATCCTGGCTATTTCTTTATTTCCAAGATTGTACATGAATCCTAAGCAAAAATTCATTGGCACCAAAACATTTAAAAAACCTAGCATTTAGATGCTTTACCACAATCAAGATAAACAATGTACAATAGCTGCTAAATCTGCATTTTGCTAACAGTCATGATACTGTTTATTTGGAACAATAAATAGCCTCTATGTTGCTTGGCAGTCTGGTAATCCACACTGAAAATACCTCACATGAAAAATGGTTTGAGATTTTGGGGAGAAACTGGAAGATGATTATGGCACTCATACCAGAACACTGCAGTTGTTCTACCAGTGTATTATGTTTTTGTAGAAAAAACAAAACAAACAAACAACAAAAAAAACAACCCCAAAACAAAAAACCACACAAAAACCAACCACCAAGAAAACCCCCAAAATAGAACACCCATGGTGCAACATTGGAACAAACCCAAGCAAATTCAAAGAAAACCCACACCGAAGAGCATAAAAAAGCCTTGCATCATTGACTCCCTAAAAACCTCATTGCCTCCAAAATCTTCCATATAAATACATGCATATACACACATAAGTATATACATTTATTCTGTCCTAACAGTGTATAAACCCCTGTGTCGCAAACATCCTTCTCTGCCACAAAGAAGGCATATCATCTAGAATGTGTGTTTGATCTTTGCATAAAGGGTGATATTTTACTTCTCCGAGGTTTCCTGACCCATTTTCTCTAATTGATTAAATTAAAATTTAAAAAAATATGAGGACATCTCTTTTGGTTCTGCCATGGAAGGAGAACATACTGCCCAAGAAGTACTTTGTGATTTTCTCCCAGATCAAACAGCCAAGGTGCTTTTGATCAGCACTGTGGTAAGCAGACATTCTGCAACTATTTCTTCGGTTTCAGTCAGCAATGCAGTTCTTGGAGCTGGCCGAAACATTCTTAATAAAATTTGATACTCAGCAGCAGAAAGGATGCTAAACCAACAGAAGAAACAACCAGACTTCATATTGTTTTCTCTTGGGAACACTGGAGGTGCAGATAAACCACTGACTCATGTAAATCAGCAGAACCAAAAGCTGCAGAAACAGTGCAAGCAAAGAGCAAGAGATGAATATCTGCTCCTCAAAGGGCCTATGGCATGAGAAAAATGAAGAAGTTTCCTCTGAAGCTGTTCTTCCTATTCCAAAGGTTTTCTCCCCTACATATCCTGAAATGCAGAAATAATAACCAGAAAAAGTACTGCGTTGCTTCTACAAGACAATGTAAGAAAGTCTGATAGTATTTATTTCAAATATACCAGCACTTTAATCATAGAAAAAAGTTTTGGAATGCTAACAGTGAGATGCACAAGCAATGCTTCTGGACCTTGAACCCCCCAAAATGCTTTCTGAAGCCAGTTCCATCCAAACATGACAGCCAGCTAGATTGCCAACTGCGAGAAGTGAGGGGGAACTTGACCCTTCCTCAACCCAGCAAGGGAAACCCTCACGTTAAATGTGCACGAAGCATCAAAATAAAAGCTCATCAACAAAAAGCTAGATGAAAAACAAAATAAACAAAATCCACAATAAGAACAAAAACTTTTTTTTGCCACTATTAGGCTACCTTCCTTAAGTTTTACCTGTGTGTTTCTACATATATAGTCAATAGGGGAGTCTTTTGCATGGTTAAAGGACTGTAAAACTACCTGGAATTTGTCACATGAAGTACTACAGCATGTGAAAGTTCTCATATTGGACAAGACCTCCAAATAGAGTAAACCCTGAAATGGTCATATAAGATGCAAACACCCTCTCCCTCCTGTGTAAGCACCAATCCAGATTTGGATTCCTTCCCTAACAAGTGATCTCAGAAACTCAGTTCCTGTAAAAAAGATGCAAAAGCTAGATATTCGTCAAGATCAGAGACTATGACGAGGCGAATGAAGGTTTTCCTAGTGGCACCAAACATAGCTTTTGGCATAAGTACATTAGCTGCTGTCATAGTGAAAAGAATAGCTTCAATTGCAAATGCCAACAGGCAGCAGATAAGTGGGCATATGTTTGCATCTGAGGGTGAATGTCTGAAACTGAATTTTGAACTCTCAAGGAGAAGACCGATACTTGCTGGCTGCAGTCTGTGTGGGCTGCTTGTAAACTTTGATAATACCTGGACTAAACCAAAGGGTCACATTCCGAATCCTCCAATTAACACAGAGGCAGAACACGCAATTCAAAGGCTGCTCACACATTGTGGTTCTGCACACTGACTACTTGGATTGAGGGAAAACAGGACTTTGGGTGCCAAAAATACGGGTTCCTAGAAAGAAGTAGCAGAAGGGGCCAGGAAAGAAGGCGGCAGATCACGAATGGAGAGGACACTCTGGAAATGAGGGAAGATCATGGAGGTCAGAGCTGTGTGGAGACAAGTGAATGCCGCAGATGCCCAGGGACCCTGGCCAGCTGTGCCCAGGATCAGCAACTACAAGGATATGCACAGCATAAATCAACACAACTTTCTCCCCAGCCTGCCCAAGCGAGTTGTGATTGCCCGGCTGGGACGGGACATCCAGACTGAGTGAAGGCAGCCCTGGCAGCAGAGCGGGTGAGTATGCAAAGGGAGCCGAGTCTGGTAAAAGCTGAAGACTTGTTGGTTCTCAAATAAACCCCAGTTTGTAGCTCCACTACATGCTGGTTTTAGCCCTGTCTCACCTTGCACAGCTGTAATACTCAGTTACCTGCTAGCTCTCTTCAGCATGCTGTGGCCTACCTTGTGAAAAGAACTATCCATTTACAAAAATTTAAGCATATTTTATTCACCATTTACAAAACAAAAGCCATAAAAAGAAAAGATGAAATCCAACTCCACTAAACCAGAAAACATATACACAATCCAACTTTGTAACTGCAGGCCTCAAGGTGAAGTTTTGCATTGCAATCACAGAACGATTTTGGTAGAAAGTGGAAAACACATTCTTTCAAAAGAAAAATTCATTTCATACCGCTAGTTACCGCTACCTCGCGGGAAAACCCAGCCTACCAAATTAAAAAAAATAAACACTTTAAAAGTTATGAATCCACAGAAGGGTATCAATGAATTACATTTTGTTTCACGATTTCCATTTCATATATCATGAAAGGGAGCAGGCAGTAGTATAAAAGCTTAGGCAAAAAAAGAGCATCTTCGTCCCCTGGGAGTTCATTTTATGCTGTAATTGGTGAAAAGCCTCTCTAAAAAGGTTATAAATGCCATATTAATTTCATTAGGAAAGCTCCCATGGCATATTAATTCAGTTCCTGGAACTGTTACTGCATCTTTTCAGATACACAAGATCTTTACTGTTAATGAAATTACCTCCTAAGATCTGAGAAGGGCAACTAAAATATTTTAAACAGATTGGTGACAATTCAGCTCGGAAGCATGCATGTTTATTAATATACTATCATTCTCTTCCGACTAGCAACAGACTGACACACAAGAGCTAGCAGGCTCTGCTGTTGAAGTTATGTTATCCTCAAGGCCTCTGTATTTGCAAAGATTGCATGAACAGCTCTCAAAAGATTAATGACCTACTCCTTTATTTAAGGCAGATACTCATCTTCAGTGATCGTGTATAAGCTCTGAAGCCAAGCATGACATTTAACAACCGTCTTAACTTATGATGCTAAGAAAGAAGACTTTTTTTCCCCAAACTACTGAACACTGAACATTGTTGGTAATTCTGGACATATAAAATACTTTATGTGCCAGTTTGTTCAACAGTATTAGCATCTTCTCCACCCTGGCCTTGGTTCTGTAACCCAACTTCCAGAGATAGGTCTCTGAAGCCACCTATGGCCTCGTTAGCAGAGGCCAACAGGAGCTTTCTGTCACAGGACAAATTTACAAAACTCAAAAAATCAGAAAGCAAGTTCTATCAAAATAAATACATAGATACTTACAAATCTCACACTCTATGATCACTTTTACAAATAAAGTACATCTACTTTGCATATTAGGTCATTGTAATTCTAAAACCCACATACACTTACTTGTTAATTGAGACACCCTGAGCTCAGATATCATAAAAAAGCAAATTCTTCTCTCTTAGTCATGTTTTAGCCTAGGCTGTTCACTCAACTTCACTCTTAGTCATGAGAAAGAGGACACAAAAGAGCTTCTTTAAACCACAAAGGTACAAATTCTGTGACCAAAGCTGCTACTTTTTATGCATTCATTATATTCATCTAATGAATTTAGAGTCTATAAATCAGAAGCAGGTGTCCTTCTGAATAAGATGTTGTAGTTCAGTTAGATACATTTTTTTTTTAAAGCAGAAACCACGAAGTTCTATAGCTTGAGTGATATCAGGAGATCAGACCATAAAACCTCATAAATGTCACACCAGACTCAGAAATCTAATGAGTCACATCCTAGGCATCTCTTCATCAAAACACTAAATCCCCATGGCAGGCAACAACAGATGCAAAGTCTCTGAAGAATTTACCCATTAGTACATAGAAATTACATTCTGGAATTAAAAAGATCATAGAATCATAGACCGATTAGAGTTGGAAAGGACTTTAGAGACCATCTAGTCCAACCCCCCTGCCAAGGGCAGGGACACATCCCACAAGACCAGGGTGCTCAAAGCCCCAAAGATAAGCCCCAAGATAAATTTTAACTTTAACACTCTCAGGTTAGAAACCTGTCCAACTGACTAGTACTCAAAAACTTTGATTAGTCTTCCTAAAGTGTAGTAATTACCAAATTACATGGTGCTTATTTTAGATTACACATTCAGATTGTAAAGGCCAATTTTTATTCTGTTTCTAACCCTCTACAGTTCTTGCAGTCTCTTCTATCTTCTTTTCACAGATAAATAATGCAGATGCTCTCATCCTAATCAGTAATGAAAATATTAACTAATGCCAGATTCAGGACATTTTTGGATTTCAATTGTGTTTTCAAAGCTAGTAAAGACAGAATCATACTGAGGAAAAAAAAAAAAGCAGAAAGAGCATGTAAACTCCCAGTTAAGAAAAAAACAAAACATGCTTTTTACGCTACCATCTGAGCTGACATGAAATACTTTCAGCTTATGAATTCTCTCCAAAAATATTGTATTTATGAATAGCAATGTTTTCTTGAATGCCCTAAAATCACTAAGTATTTTCTCACATACTCAATTCCTATTGTTACAGCAAAAAAGCAGTAGAAAGAGTGCCTAACAGAGGCATGAGTACGAAATGTATTAGCCATAGTTCAGGAAAGACTATGTAACTGCAGGTTCAGTCTGAAATAGACGTGTCTAAGGGCTAGGAAACTGCTCATTTTTACAAATTACAGAAGAACAGAGAAAGCACAAGGGTTTGGGGCTGGTACACAGCTCCACATTTTCAGGTGTAGAATCAATGTTTTGAATTGGGGTTTTACAGCTTGATCATTAATGAAGTTACAACTTTATCTGGCAGTTTAATCATCAGGACAAGAATAAAATTTTTAAAAATACTTCATGTTACCTAGAAGCCTAAATCCCATTATCAGAAGTTATGTGATCTCTTAAGGACCTGTAGTCAGCTTTTCAAGTGAGTCAAGGAGCTTTGGGAAACTTTTAAAACAATTCTTTCTACATAGGCTACTGATATTATAAAATAATTCACTTTGGTTTCTCTGTCTCTCAAAAAAAGTAAAATTATCTCAAATATTAAGACAAAACTTACACTTTCTGTTGCAAAACACTAATCAAAGATCTACCAAGCCACTGAACTTTATAGCTACAGTCTGCTTTCTGTTATATTTAGACAACTTTATTGAATTTACATATACAGGCAGATGTATTCCAGGAGAACATATTACTTTCTTTGTGTGCTACTGGTAACATATTCAAAGGAAATGTGCTAATTGTTAAGTGTAATATATGTTTCCTGTAATACGATGAAATACTGCTTCTAACTTTTTCTGTAAATACAACAAGCCATCTTATCTTCTTTAACATGCATTATATGCAATGACCCAATTTAATTGTACAAGGCTTGAAGAAAAGAAGAGCAGTTAGATCTACAAATATATAACATAACTACATTCCAGCCAGACAAAAACTGAGAATATTCAGAAGCAACACAGAAGTAGCACTGCATATTATTAGCAGCTCTCTCCATCCAGATTATTTATTAAATGGGCAATAAGGTTTTATCTTACCTTGCTGTTCAGGAAATTAAAAAAATTATATAAAAAAAAAAGGCAATTTTTCTGGCAAAATACTGTAGGATTAGCTACTTCCCTACTTCAAAAAAAATTGTGTACAGGGTTTAAAGATTTCTACAGGTTTTTTAATAACTATTTTTGCTATTTGTCAATAACTCATTCTTCTAAAACACGTGCCTGTAAGCCTTCAGCTACATTTTCAACAACCTTTTCCCTTTCTTTCAAAAACAGTGGTAGTCCCTTAGAACTATATATATGTATAGTTTTAAACATACAGCTACCGCATTTCATTTGCTTTGTAACTAAAGCTGGAAGATCAAATAAAGGTCACAATTTGCATAAAGATCTGTACAGAAAGTTAAGTTCTGCTTTGGCGTTTTTACCTTCATAATACTAGCAAACCCCATTCTCAGTGTTGCATGAATTGGATTGGGTGTAGTGCTCATTATCTTAAATTATACAATTGTAATTAACACCAAATTAAATTTCTCACGGTATGGTGATAAAAACAAATAAGATAACCACAAGCTACTATAATTAGAGTTTCACTTATTAGATATTTGTTTCATCTAGATCCCAGGATTTTACTGTACAGCACTGAAAGTTATAAAATTACCTCCTCTTAAGACCATGAAATATACTGTACAATATTGAGAGGGTACAGTTTTCCTAGAAATCCATTCTTTTTTTTTTTTTCCCTTTCTCTAAATAGAATGTATTTTCCATATCCAAGAAATATACGGCTTGTGGATAAAACATCACCAAGAACTCTGGCAAATCTATCTGGCAAACTGTTTTGTACAGTTACATTTTGCCCCACTTTAAAAGTAAATATATTGACATGGCATCATTTCAAGCAGCACAAAATAGATCTTTTTTTCCGTATATATCAGTCACAAGAACTGTTTTAAAACATCTGGGACTTAATCTGTAGCTCTCCGACAGCAAAAGATTTTGTTTTCCAGGTGTGAACAAAGTAACGGTAATAGTAGTGAGCTGAACCCACTTGTTGGCCATTCACTGTTTTAGCATTTCAGCTTAAAGTGTATTTTACTGCTACAATTATTCCCTCTGAGGTCATCTTCTGCCAAAGAGACTCAGAACTCCCCAATTCAAAGGCATTATTTTACTAGTAAAGATCTTTTTCAGTGGTCTAGGGGAGGTGGATTGTTTGGTTTTGTATTTTTAAAGCTCCAGACCTCTTTTTCTCCAGTTCCCAAGGACTGTGGCAGCATGACTCCCATTGAATTTGTTACAGACAGAATCATTTTATCCTCCATTGATAAGTCCCAGATTTGCAGAAGAAAAATGGTTCACAGAAAGCATAGGGTTATTTTGCCCACACTGACATGCAGCATGCAGAGTAAAATTGTGTGCTCTTCCAGCCTTTTCCTCACAAAAACAAAGCATCTTTTTATGGAGGTAAATGTTATTATGAAATCCAAAGAAGGGTATTTCATATTTTTCTTTGATAGCTGTAAATACACACTTAATGACAACCAATTGGCTTCAGAGATATATTCTCTCATGCGCACATATCCCTCTATTTATACTGGATAGGAAAATATTTTATATTAAATATGGGAGGCATATGGAATGAAAGCTAACAACTTAATAGCTCTTGAAGGAACCATTTCTGCCATTTTCACGTAATGCATATTTTAGGAGACAAAATTGGAGGAAGGAAAAAATGACAGTGGCTCTTTTTCTCAAATTCTATATCAAAGAAAGTCAAGAGATTATCAGATAGATGCAACCATCTCATCAACTCCAGATACTTACAACTGAGCTGCTCAGGCATGAATATTCATCTCCTGTGGTAGCAAAAGGCAATGATTTATATTTCCATGTTAATTGAGGTCTACACCTCACTAGTGCAACATTTGGTGCTCCTAAGAGCTTCTCTCAAGCACCTCATCTGCATTAGCACTGAGGGAGAGCAGCCAGGCTGGTAACGCCTCAGCTGGATGCACATTCATCAGGTTTTCCAGCATGACTGCATATTGCTCGTCTGCTGAAATGAGCACATCATCTCTTTGCGGTCAGGGGGCTACCAGGCCTGCAGGTAAGCAATACATCATATCAGTAAACTGTCTGCCAGTAAATCAGCGCCTTCAGGCTTGCTTTAAGTAATGAATAGTTTGTAGCCTGTGTTGATAATCACAAACAAAGCCAGTTCAAACAGAGTTGGACCTCACTGCAAAGTTGTTGTTAATTCTCCCAGTCTCAAGTCCTGAGATTCGGTTTCCAACCTACTAGCGTCTGTTTAACCCATCCTCCTCTGCCAATTGCAGGGATTGTCTCTTTGAAGGGCAAAGGAACTGAGGAAAGTATTTGGGATGGATTAAGCGATGGAAAACAGTTATCTCCTGTTACAAAGATGATGTAGACCAGAGAGAAACAACATGATAGTGATTATTATTACAAACAACACCACTCCAGACTTTATGGTGCTACTCTTTCTTCTGAACATGCTGTATCAATGTCAGAAGAAATTTTGAGCAATGCAGAATGATAAAAACGTAAACTGTGTTGCCCAGGAGACATTACAGACCTCCACATGGAGCTTCTTCAAGAGAACCTTCTCTAGTGAAAGAGGTGGGGAAAAAATGTGTAACCTTCCTAGAACATGTATTTTCACAGCCTTTAGTTTCATCGTATTCTCTTCAAGAATAGGCAACCTTTATTAATCCTGATTAAATATTTCCTGAGGGATACGGTTCAGTGAAAGAGTAAAGCCAGGACCCTGAATTTCAGGAAAGCAAACTTCCAGCTCTTCAAGGAGTCAGTCAAGAGTCCCTGAGGGCAGTTTTCCAGGGGATCCAAGGGAGCAGAACATAGCTGGCAGTCCTTTAAGGACACTTTCCATAGAATGCAAGAGCTCTTGATCCCCAGGTGTAAAAAATCAGGAAAGGAGGGCAGGAGACCAGCATGACTGAGTTGAGACCAGATGGTCAAACTAAACGGCAAGAAAGAGATGTACAGGCAGTGGAAGCAGGGACAGGGAAGAGTATAGGGATGCTGCCCAGCTGTGTAGGGATAGGGTCAGGAGGGGCAAGGCACAGCGAACTCGGAGCTGAACTTGGCAAGGGATACACAGAGTAATAAGAAGAGCTTCGATAGGTATGTCAGCCAGAAAAGGAAGGTCAAAGAAAGCGTATATTCCCCCTCCCCGCCCCATGAGAAAGACTGGCAAACTAGTAAAAACAGACAAGGAGAAGGCTGAGGCACTCAACTTTTTTGCCTCAGTCTTCACTGNTGAGGCGCTCAACTTTTTTGCCTCAGTCTTCACTGGTAACTTCTCTTCCCACACCCCTTGAGTGGATGGATTGCAAGGCAGGGACTGCAGGAGCAAAGTCCCTCCCAGCACAAGAAAAAAATCAGGTTTGTCACCCTGAGGAACACCTAAGGAACCTGAACACACAGAATTCTATGGGACCTGACAAGAAGCATCCCAGAGTCCGGAGAGATGTAGTTGCCAAGGCACTCTTTATAATATTTGAAAAGTCACAGCTCTCGGGTATAGTCCCCGGTGGCTGGAAAAAGGGAAACACTGCACCCATTTTTAAAAAGGGTAGAAAGAAGGACCCTGGGAACTACCGACCCGTCAGCCTCCCCTCTGTGCATGGGAAGATCACAGAACGGATCCTCCTAGAAGCTATGCTAAGGCACATGGATGACAGGGAGGTGATTTGGGACATCCAGCATGGCTTCACCAGGGGCAAGTCCTGCCTGACTAACCTAGTGACCTTCTATGATTGACTACATCAGTGGACGAGGGAAGATCTACAGATGTCGTTTATCTGGACTTCTGTAATCTTCTGACATCCACTTCGGGTGGATGAAAAGCTGGACATGAGCCAGCAATGTGCGCTGGCAGCCCAGAAAGCCAACTGCATCCTGGGCTGCATCTCCAGCAGTGTGGTCAGCAGGTCAAGGGAGGTTGACTTTGCCCCTCTGCTCTGGTGAGACCACCCTGCAGTGCTGCCTCCAGCTCTGAGATCCTGAGCACAGGAAAGACACGGACCTGTTGGAGTGGGTCCAGAAGAGGCCATGAAGGTGATCAGAGGGCCGGAGCACCTTTGCTATGAGGACAGGCTGATGGAGTTGGGGTTGTTCAACCTGGAGAAGAGAAGGTCCAGGGAGGCCTTATAGCTCTTTTCCAGTACCTAAGGGGGGGCCTACAGGAAAGATGGGACAAACTTTTTAGTAGGGTCTGTTGCCATCCGACAAGGGGTAATGGCTTTAAACTAAAAGAGGGAAGATTTAGACTAGATATAAGGAAGAATTTTTTTACAATGAGCATGGTGAGACACTGCTCCAGGTTCCCAGAGAGGTGGTAGATGCCCCATCCCTGGAAAAATTCCAAATCAGGTGGAGGGGTTCTGAGCAACCTGGCCTAGTTGAAGGCCTCCCTGCGTATTGGATTAGATGGCCTTTAAAGGTCCATTCCAACACAAACAATTCCGCGATTCTAAATTCTGCTTTTAGCATTTACAGTCTGCTTATACACTAATGAATATCTATCTTTGTATTTCCTGCCCAAAACTGTTATACAGTACTTATCCATTAAGCATCCTCAGTTTGGAATGTTAGAGCAGAGAGATACAAGTATGATTATAGACTAAGAAGAATATCAGAGAAAAAAATAACTAAAACACTTCTGGGTGCCTCCCAGAAGAGAATTATTTATATGAGCGTAAACAACGTTTCCTAGCTTATTTGAAACTCTGCCTCCAAGTATTTAGCAATGAACAGAACAGGGAAACTCTACCATAACACAAACATGCAAGAAAGCTTCAATTATAAATAGATAGATATGAGTTCTGTATATCTGAGGTCCTAAAATACTGCATCCATATAAAGCAGCCTGAAAAAACAAACTGTCTATTGCTAAGAAACACTTTGCTTCTATGGAACCTGCCATTCCAAGTTTTCCTCTTCCACTAAAAGTCATCCTCAACTACATGGCTCAAAAATTCATTGTTTCACACAAGTGTTTCAAGACAGAAGAGACATTTTAAAAAGCCCAAATCCTTGTGGCAAACTCTCACTCAGACCTGGAGGTTCCCCTAAATGACGTGGCATTGACATACACTCCCATGGTTTTGTTTCAAGTCTTGTTTCCATGATTATTGAAAAAACAAACATGAAACACTTACTGAGAAAAAATGAAATTGATATAAAGCATCTCAGCTGTTCAGCTGTTGTGATTTTTCTTTCAAATTCTAAATTTTCAAGTTAACCTCACAATCTCTAAATTTAATCCTCAGCTTGTAAATGCTCAGGCACCCTGATAACCGACAGTTAAAGAAAAGGTTACTACTTTTGAATGGCAATTTCTTAACAGCAAACAGCCTCAACTATTCAAACTGCAGACACTGTATCAATCTGACTTTATTTAATATTCTCCTGATGGCCTTCTCTCAGAGACTACTACATTATATGTTATTTCTGGTAACTTGTACTGAAAGGAAGTTTCTCTCCAGCTCAGCTGTACTTGTAGAACTGATGAACACGATACTCCCTGACTGTTTCCCACATGTGAACTTTATCTACAGGTTGTATATTCTATCATTATTTTTGTTGGAATTACATAAATCTGCCCTCCCTTTATACTCTATCTTTCCTTTGATTCACCTGTGTCTTCCCAAGACAAAGATCTAAAGAGTTATTTAGACAGACATGGGAGGTGATTTCATTGCTTCATGCTTAGTTATAGTTTGCTAAATCAATGTTTTCTTTACACTAAAATAATCTTTTCCCATTACCACAATGTTATTTAATGCACCTGTCTGTCCTCCTTTTCTCTGGAATTGACAATGTAACAGCTCCAAGACTTAAAATAGAAGCTACTGGGATATTGAACATACTCAGGTGACAGATGGACAGGTTTCTGGTAAGGGATGGTAGATCTGAGACTAAGTGTCCCTGACATACCCACCTGCAACACCTTGGTCGGGGTTCTCTTCTCAGGTAAGTACGTTATTCTGATTAGAGCAAGTGTGCTGTAATACTTGTATCTAAGTGTAGAGTTTGATAGCCTGCATTTACTTCTACTGTTTGCTGCTTAGTACAGTCTGAACCTAACTAATAAACTCAGGTTTACCACCAAGAATCTGTCCTTTGCACTGCTCTCAGTGCTAACAGGGAAAACTACTTAACACAGGATAAAAGATCCTTTGCAGTATCTTGGAAACTTTGAAGGTAATATAAGTATTAACCCGGAAATTTGATGCATGTTTACCTGGACAGATAGATCTAGGATCACCTCCATCCATGTCCTTGCTTAGCCATTTCCAACTGGGTGTAAATACCTGGCAGAGTCAGTTGCCAGTAACAGAGAAATGACTCATCCCAACCAAGAGACAGAGCAATGCAAGGTGAGGACTGTTTCTCACGCTTTGTTTCTTGTTGCAATAGATCTCAAAAGAGCTGGAAGAAGCTGATCAAGTAAATATATTACCTGCTACATGATCTTATTTGGCATTCTTATGTTCACAGTTTGCAGAGTTTGAGATAGGCAAAACCACTTACAAAGTCAGGCTCCCAGATTAAAGTTCTATCATTACTGTGCTTTGAGTGTCTATGCAGACACCGTGGGACACAGCCATAGCCCTTCTGTGCTGGAGGAGTGCTTTTGAAGAAAATTACACTTACTGCACTATTTAGGAAGTAACAACAGTAGAAGAGAGTAAAGTGACTTAACAACAAAGATCAATGCTGTAGGAAAGGCCTCTACTCCAATGCCCTTGTTCTTGAGACTAGAAGCCATCTGTGGAATGACTGAGCTGTCAGACGCTCACACATTTAATGTTTCAGCAGCACCAATTCAAGAACCTTAGCCTGTTCTCCTGTGTAACACACAGCAAAGGAATTCCTTCAATAATTTTTTTCTATTGGGAACGTAACATCAGCAGAGTTTTATTCCTGATAAGGTGCAGAAACACAAAAGACAGAAAAACAGAGAATTTTTTAATTCAGATTTCCTAATAGGCAATGATTATTTTACTAGTTTCTATGGTACTATCACCATGGCAGCTAGCCATTTTAATCACAGGCATTAGAACACGTTTCTGATAACATCATAGCAATAGCTTAGAAATATATTACATCTCCTGGCCGTATGCAGCAGTAACAACTTCGTAAATTTCCATATGACAGAGGTCACTAATGGCAGCAGTAGACATCAGGATTAGAAACGTGATATTTCAAGCCTCTAATTAAAGAACAAGTTCTCAGCGTTCCTTACTCTAATTCCGATAACAATAGTGGAAATATAACCATTGGGACAAAAACGAGAATCAAAATTCTTTCACAGCTCAGTTTCTACAGGGGTTTTACCCCTTCTTTGATTAACTCGTCAATGCATGCGATTACTCAGCAGATCCTAAGACAATGTGCAAGTGAAAAAATATTCACTGTAGAGCACTCAGTATCTGCAAAACACTGACAGATAAAAATGGCTACTTTACCCTTGTATTAATAAAAAGCATACTTTGTTCTCCATAGAGGTTAAACGGTATTGAAGCATCGCATACAAGATTGTGATCATGATCTGAGAGCATAACTCAGTGTTCTGACTGATGAAATTTTCAACGTACAATGTGAAACATGCTAATTTTACTACATGTATCATGAAGTATTTGCAGATATGCTATTTCTGAAAAAAATGGAAGTATTCAAAAATACTTTCAGCAATAGCAATCCTCCATTTCTTCTATAAATTATGTAAGAAACTAGATTTTCAAACTATTTACAGCAAATTCATAGTCTTGTCTTGGGATTTCTGTTTTTTTATTTTTATTTTCAAATTAAAGTGTATTTCAAAAGGCTGAGAGACTCTAAAGTACCAAATTAATTTATAAACCCTTTTAATAAAAGCTAATAAGCAAGTTTAACAATTTCTCTATTTCAAGCCTAAAGCTTTGCCAAGGGTCCATCCAAGAGATATTAAATAAGATAAGTACAAATAATGTTAATAATATTCTTCAGTAAAACATTACAGCAAAGCACAATGATGAAAAATCACTGGTATAACTGTATCCTAAAATAGACAGCATTGACCTCAAATAGAAGAAGAACAAAAATCTGAAGTAAACTGAGAATAAGGCTTGAAATGCATCACAATTAGCTTTGTCTCTTCAAAATACTTAAAATCAGAAAAACCCATCACAGAAGTGGTTATGGTAGGAGAACAATATAAAAACAGAACTGGAAGTCAAGTTGTTCACATTTCCGGTATCTCCATGCTTGTTAGATTTACAGTTTTTCCTCCCTTGGTCTGTAATCAGGGACAAAAAGATTAGCAAATGTTTGATGGTGAAATAGTTGTGTTGTTACATTTACATGCATACACTGATCAATCTGCCTTTAAAAAAAAACCAATTAATTACTATCAAGAGTTTGAGGAAAGTTCTGCCATCTTATCTGGGGACACTCAACTTCCTCAGTTTTTTGTCATACTTTGTTGTAGGAAACCAACAATAAAGAAACACAGGAAGATGCAGTGTAACATCTATGCAACATTTATATTGCACTTGAACTGGTAAAGTTCTACTCTTGCTAAGTAGTACTTACACTGCTGAATTTTCAGACCATCTAAGCAGTCAGGTTTATCTCCCACCAATTAATTTGTTCAGAAGGTCCACATACCATTTAGCTCCACGCTTTGGTCTAAATATCTACGAATGCGTTTGCATGGCTGTGCAGGGCACATTAACTATAAATGAACAGGTATACTACAAAGTCTTCAACAACAACAATAAAAAGGCCTTTTCTACTTTTTTCAGTCCCCAGTTTAATAACAGTTGCACTTGATCTTTTGAGGGCTTGCCATTTCATTAATTAAAAGTTTATGTTTAATTTTTGCTTAATATGAGTCCCAAGATATTTTATGAAAGTCAAGTCAAAAGGAGATTCAGATTTCATGATCTTTTGGGGAATGCAGAATATATTAAACTGAAAGAGACTGCACTAAACACTGTAAGATCTGAGGTTGAGACTATCTGGTGACAAATATTCTGCTGGTTCCCTTAGTTCTTTCCCTCTCTCAGCTCCAACTTGCTCTCCAGCAATACGTGGGGACTAGGTGGGAATGCCTTGCCAGTGTTGTTTTCCTCCTATTAAGACTATAGAAGTTACTGTGTGTAAAGGCAACAATGAGCTAAACAACAATATGTAACAACAGGATTATATAAACATTTTTAAAGTTCTTATGTGTCTATGCAATAAATAAAAAAATGTAATAAAATACCATTTTTTCCCCAAAAAACACAGATATGATACCAATGAACTCATAAAAGTGATTAGATTTAAAACCTATAGTTCTAAATTAGAATTAGATGTTCTACATATAGTAGTTTGGCTAATTAAAACATAGATTCCCTGATGTTTTAATAAGTGACACGAAGGGCAACTATGGCAACGATTAGCACAAGGGTTGCATTGGTCATTGTTCATATGCCTGCATGTGTACAGCTCTACAAAATTCCTGACCTGGAGTCCCATTCACTGAAAGTCTCTTCAGTCCGTGGCCTTTTTGCTGAGCCTGCCAATGTGACGGTAAGGGAGATATGCCAGGGGCAAGGAAAGGTGCAGAGCCAGGCTTACTACAGAAGGACTAAGTACCTTCCCACCTACCATTCCACACTTACTTGGGTCTGTGACATCCAGCCATTATCACCCTTATTTGAATTTGTATTTGTATTGGTAAACCAAGACCAAAATCTTCCAGATCCCATTTGTAAAAAAACCTCCCTTTTTCAAAAATAGCAAAATTATGATTAAGCAATTGATCAGGTTTTTTTGCACTATATATATAGCAAATTATTAGTCTATTAGACATGATCCCTAGCCAGCCTCATACTCCTAAGAGTTGTTATATTATACATGAATCAAGCTGTCCTGAAGATGACTGAGCTCCTTGTAAGCTACAAACATAAAAAGGTAATATCACAAAAGAGCAGGGTTGACAAAAACGTCATTTCTATTCCACGTCATACCATCATTTCTGCTGTGTGGGCATACACAGCCCACATTGGTTCTATAATCCACACCACAATGAATCTCACAGCTTTACCAAAAGCACACAGGCTTATAACAGAAAGAAAGTATCCAGAGGAAGGTAGGCATTGATATTCAAGTATATTCCAGACTCAAATGGGGAAACTCTTAGCTTGTCCCTGTGTAAGCGGCACACACACACCTGGGCAAAATCCAGCCTTCGTCCATAGAAGGGAGACCGTTTAGTCAATTCGCATCAACAGCAGAAAACAGAGCCAGAGCCAGATCCAGTCTCAACAGCTATCACGCTCATATTTTAATAACAGATTATAAGTAACAGAACAACACTTTTCCTACCAACAGCACTTCCAATTCCAGAAGCTTAATACACTTTGCTTTAAATCTGTGCCATAGCAACCTTTTTTAAAGTCAATGTCATCTGTAAGGACTGAGTTAAAATAAAATGTGGGCCAAATTTATCAGACATTAGTTTCCTTTGGATAGAGAGCTCAGAACACTGACTGTGTGTCAGCCTAGATATGATTTGAGTTTTATATGTTGCATCCAGCAACATATTTTAAACCAGTCCATTGCAAAATACTTGCCCTCATCATCAGTTTCAAGTATTTGAGATGCTGAAGGTCAAATGAAAAGTGTGAAAGGTTTCTTCCTGTTTACACTAAATTTATATCTGTATGCTAGAAACTGCAGCACTACTCAGGCCTAGGGAGAGAAGCCTCAAGAGTTTGTCAAAATATGACAGCATTATAGCTTGTCAATTTAAAGGCGCATCTAAGGGCCAGCAGAAGAGACCATTACCTCTTGCAGCGTAGAGCTACGTGTGCCCAGGTAGCCATGAGCATCACTGTGTGTGCACAAGACTGACCAGGGACGAGGAACTTCCTGTGACAGAACTACAGCAAAAGTAGTCAACAATTTATTCTTTTATTTTCAGCACTGGCTCACGAGGGGCTCTGCATCTTCACGTCAGAGATACTCAGTGAGCCTCCAGAAAGAGCTTACAACAGATGTATTCCTACAACCTCCCCGATAAGCACAGGGGCAGGGAGCTTTTTAAATTTAGATTATGTAAGGTCGCGTGCCTCACTGCATTATGTTTTATATGCACGTTATACTTCACCGCACCGTACAGCACCCTGCGAACTCCGGCTGATCGTTATTCACACGGATCCTGACAGATTCCTCTTTCAGAGCGAGAACAAATACCGCGCGTGCATCTAAGATTTCTCGGAATGAGGTCAGTCTCCCCAGCCCCCCGCCGAGGAGGAGGAAGGTGTTCCCCTGGCCCAACGCGGCCCCTCGCCCGAGCAGCCGCCCCGGGCCCGGCTCCTCTGAGCCGGTAGCGCCGCGGGCGCGGAGCGGAGCGGGGCGAGCGCCCGCAATGCAGAGCCCTTCCCGGAGCCC
>VXAK01002291.1:97635-121731 GCA_013399435.1 Arenaria interpres
CCCGCCCCGCCCCCGCCGGCCCCCACGGCCCTGGGAGGGATTAGGGGGTACACCTCTGGAATTGAGCGTTCCCTTGTTCCGCTGGCTGTGCCAGAAATAGAACTAGGCAAAATATGCGGGATAGAAGGAAAAAAAAACAACCCAGGGCCAGGAGTACCTGCACAAGAAGCACCTCCTTGGCTAGAAAGACTGAGAACTCCCACCTGAAATCAGCCTACTACGGAGGGACACGCGGTCAGTGACAGACACAGCAACACCAGATGTAAACAAAATGTTTTGCACCAACACAGCACATCTGGAGAAGAACATCTGGTGACATGTGAAGCCAGTTTTGCACACACGGATTCTCGTATCGGAAGCAAGTGGGGTTTGATGGTTAGGGAATAACACCAGATCAGTTACTTACATTCTAGTTCTCTGCTAGAACCTCAACATCAGTTTAGAATAGTGTTGAAACCCCAAAAGAATCTCACCTTACCTTTGAAAAACATTTCCTTTTGCAGCTAATGAAGAGGACAGAACTAAAAACATCTGAAAAAGTTCCCAGCCGTTCCACATTTAACCTTTTGCTGCAAATGCAATGAGCTACTAGCTTCTGGCAGGCAAACCATGGCAGGCAAACAAGATAACAGTTTTCTTCCACACCGTTTTAGGCCTGCATCAAATGAACTCCCATTGTTTGTCCCTCCCATCCTCAACTCTCCTTAGAGGAATTCTTTATGCTCATGACTGAAGATCTCTTAAGCAAGCAGAGCTCTCTGCTGTGCCCCCAAAAAGCAAAAAAGTTACAAGTAGAACAGTTTCTTGCTTTCTTCACCAATACAAAGTCCAGCATTCTTCAAGTGTGGCAAAGAAAAATAAATTGTGAAAGGTATGATAACACACTCAAAAGGAACCATAATTACAGAAAGAGGTATCTTTTTTTTCCCCTTGATGTGACTGTCTGTACAGGTTGTCCTGCAGGTGATTCCTAGATAGTGAGAGTTCTAGAAGACAGAACAGTTTGGCAGAGTTTTGCCAAAAGAGCTCTAGCCTATTTGCCTTGCAAAGGAAATCCATTGGTGAGTATGGGACCCTCAGATGGCTACTCCAGAGCTCTCAGCACTGAAGATGCTCACAGATGTCACAGAAGTTATACAGGCGCCAGGGTCAAACCCCGGTTTGATCAGCAGGTTATAATTGGCCACCTGGTGATATGGAGGCAGAGGCTCATTTAGACGGCTGATGAAAAGAAGTGGCCAGTTCTCTTTCTTTCAGGCAGAATCTTTGCAAAAGTGTGAAGGGCTTAGCAAAGGAAAGGGTGCCTACAGCCACACAGGGAAAGGCTCTCCTATCGAGGCTTGAAGTTTCCTCATTCTTCATCTTTTCTTGCCATTAGCAAAACTTTCATTTTATACCACCATATGGAAAACCAAGCATGTTTCTAACAGTCAGAATCCCAGGTGATTTGTGAAAATGCAGAAAGGCTGGATCTAGGTGACGTGTTCACATACTTTGGGGCCATCATGTTCTGGTAATATGTCCACTAACAGCAGTCTTAACAGATTCAAGAATCAAAATTCTTTAGTCCAAAGAGATGCAATGAATACTGCAATCTCTCGTATGAACATCTTTCCCCTCTTCAAATTATAAACCAGCTATGCCAGAGTCCACAAAGATCAGGAACCTAGAGATCACAGAGCCATTCACAGATCTGAAATTCCCAGGCTTTTAGAGAAGGGAAGCATGGATGTGACTGCCAGTCCCTGCTGAACCCATCGTTTATTTTCTGTGACCATACATGGACACAGGAGGAAGAAAGAAAAGAAGTATCTTCACAGCTGATGTTCTCCACTGTTCATTAATCCTGGCAGTTGAGTGGTCGTCAGCATAACATGATTCCATAAGTAGACAAGTTCATGTCATGGTGAAAATTATCCAGTTTCTCCCTGTCTGTTCACATCAAGCATTGCCACTGCGGTGTCTCTCATCACCTGTCTTATGTTGCTCTGGGTCAGAGGCTCTGAGCTCAAAAATAGCCTGGTAAGATCAAACTCACTTCTTGAGTGCCACCAAAGCAAGGTGTTGTGCTAGGTATTCTCACCACCCAAGATGGAAGCGGGTATCCTCTTGTCTTTACCTATAAAGACAGAAGCGGAACACCTCTGCCAGTGTGGTGGCAATTCTGCTGCTGCTCACTTAACGCTGACAAAATGTCATGGGCCAACATCACCAGTGTGAATGTTTCTAGATATCTGCTTGGAAAAAGATGTACTTTGGCCTTCAGCTGCCATCTGGGTACGCAAGGGAGTGCTCTTTTGATCTACCCCTTTACATGACTTACAATGCTATCACAATCTCATGGGATGTGACCAAGTATGGTTTTGTACACTTTGGAAATGTCTTCAAAACCCCTGTCTTTGGGGATGGCGTGAAAGAGGGTGTTTGTTTAATTATCCTGAGCCCAGTTAAATGAACGTATAAGAAGGGTATAAGAGGTGTTGCCCATAATCTGGTAGACAACAGAACCCTAAATAAGCTTGTTGCATCAGCTTGATTCCTTGAGACCTTTACTGTAATCAGAAGGCAGATGGTGAAGGCTTTTGTTGCAATTGACAACTCTAATGAAAAAAATCCATACTGGATATGTCATAACCCTAGTAAGCACTCTCGGCACGGCCTGTGAACTGGCTGTGTGGAGATACCTCTACAGAGGGCTAGAAGGCTCAGAGCAGCCTCATGGACCTAAGGTAAGTTTACTGAAACTAGATTCTGCATTCTCACCTTGCACAGGCATTAAAAACTACTGCAACTTAAATAAGAATTTATAACAAAGACCCCCTCGGGGTAAAAAGGCAGAAATGAAGCAACAAGCAGCTTTCTGTGGTCAATAAATAGAAGGAAAGCAAGAAGGAAGGCTGGCTCCTTCCTTCCCTCTTCTGTTCCATGTAGGGGCAAAGACAACTTTAGGCCAAGAATCCATCTCTCCTGAAATATTTATATATCTCAAAGGGAGTTTGTAAACTTACTAAATTCAAAGACAACAAAGAAACATTTTGCATTCCAACTAGGCAGGGTAACCTGTGCTCTTCAAGCAAAGAAGCAGCTTTCCTAATAAAAAAGATTTTGATTGAAATTCTGACAGAAGAAAGCAGGCTGCAATAGTAACGGAATGTGCACCCTACAGCATGGTTTGAATTCCAGCAGTTGGAGCTGTTAGCAACAGGGGACAGGGGAGAAAACCCAGACACAGCTCTACAAAATGTGTGCTACTACAATATATGGAGAGCTGATTTGAGTCCACATGACCTTCAAAAGAGCACTTAACTTTCCAGGTATATACTAAAATTGAACACTTGGCTAAACAGAGGCAGAGATAAGAGTGAGAGCCCTGCGATTTGGTTAGCTGAACCTAAGCAGAAAACAAATTCTGTGGGTATTGAACTTTGTAATCCAAAAATAAATGGTGAAGTAGGATTGGCATCATTACAACTTTTCAAGTGGGTAACAAAATACTACTACAATGTCAACCTTGCACAGATAGAAACATCCAAAGCAACAAAAAATCATTTCTTTTGCTGTTTTCACTCTCTCATGGTAAGTTTATAGTAATTGTGGGTATTGCAGCATTTGCAGATGTACCCAAATTGGCTTTAATCTGACTAACACGGGTAGCCATAGTGGAACTTCAGTATCCATACACTCTTACTGAAGTACTGAGCCATACTTCTGAGCACCCTGGACTTTGAAAAGCTGGTATCTAAAATTATGGTTTCTTCTCACGGGATGTATGGAGTTTACAAAGATATGCTATTTTGGCACAATATCCTCTAGAGCACAGAAACCACACATGCAGTTTCCATTAATGTTCAGGCAGTAAAACTCCATTTTCTTTCATGAAAACAATATTTGAGTTGCACATTTCATTACTTTTCAGTTTAATTGCCCCTGGCATTATGGGATAATAAAGTGAGTTTACAGTTTAATAATGGCATGTATTTACCATTGATCAAAATCACCGCTAAAGAGATTTTTGTTAATCCTTAAAGTGATATGAGAAATTATATTTCTAATAGGCACACACACACTGAAATAATGACAGTAACTGAAGGAGAAGTAGTTTAAAAGGAGCAGCCTCTATAAAATAGCAAATTTTTACTACACAAATGTGCTGACATTAATCATTGCAAACCATTTGACAACATTTTATATATTCCAATTCATAAACTTGGATTTATTATGAAGTATATTGCAGTCATAAAATAAATAGTTGACACAATTTATGAACCCTATATTTTTCACTTTTTCTAAGTTTGTCTTTTTTCTTGTTATGGTGATATATGTATTTTCTTTTTATAATATACATACTTTTCTATATATACTCTGAACTTAAATATTATATATGCATGGCAACGGCATCGGTTTTACCTCCAACACCCAAGAAAAGAACAAAAAGTTTGGGTACGAAAAAATTAATAATTACTCAGGAATTATGCATAAGCTTAAAGAGAAGAAAGAGTCTGGGAGACATTTACATTAGAAATAGGGCTAAAATCACCAATGTTCAGCTGTAAACAAAGTTCATTTTACTAGTTTAGTTGCAGATTCTCTTGCTTCGCTTTATTCCCTTGTTCAAGGCATAGTTCACCTTGGCTACATACCTTTGGCTCTTAAAATGCGGAATTCCATAGAGAGGGAGAGACGTTTGTTCCCCTTGTAGGATGCCACTGAACAAGCCTCCAGGTTGCTTTTTCTCAGCAGGGCCTCTGTAGAGTGCAGCATTTTGCTTTCCCACAGTACTGCAATAGTAACAGCAACCATATGTATGCAGACTGTATCCCACAGAGCCCTGTAATTCCCATTTTATAAATGCGGCAATTACACAGAGGTTAAATAATTTGCACAAGAGGAGATTCGTTCCCAGTCTGTGTAAAGGAGATATGGAATCTAAGGGCAGGCCTGCTCACGATTCTTAAGAAGTTTTTTGGACAAAAGTATTGAAAACAAAAGCATTTAAAAATAAGTAAGTATCATTATTTACCATAAGCATTCCGTGACTCTGCTGTTGGTACCAACAGGCAAAAAGGGCTCTGTCACAGTGTGATCTGCCTAGAGTTTTTTAAAAGAGCCAGCAAGGAAGGTATGAACACCTACTTCAGTCACTTAAAGCCATTATAGACATTAGCTGCATAAATCCAAGTCTCCCTTGCCCAGATTCCCGTCTCTCTGCGGGTTTCTCATCAGCCTCACATCCCTTGAGTCCTTATTTCCTTTTCTCCTTCCATCTCACATGCTTCCATCCTCTCATGCTTCCTATGGCACAAAGCTATTTATGAAAAGAAACTAGCATATACTGTAGCCATCTACAACATATATTATCCTCTCTAATTTCCATTCTGCAACTCCCATCCATCCTGAGCCTGCAATGAGTTATAGAGATTCCATACAGGACATTTGGTGAGTCCTGGATGGAAAGCTTAATGAAAGTGAAGGTAAGCTTGCAGTTATATTCCCCAAAAGATAAGAACATTAGGTTTTATCCTTCTGGACCTTTTTTAAGAGCGCTCAATAAACAACTTTGGCAGATGAAACTCTAATAATTTCTCTCTCCTATACAGTAAATACACAGAAAATTCTCTTCTATGAGACTCCATAGAAGAGTGTCAGACTATAGTGGGGTGGGGTTTTTTTGGTTTGATTTTGTAGAGATATCTAAAGTTTCCAAACTTCAAGTTTGGTCTTCAAACCTCTATAAGAGAAAGCTTGTAGAAGACAACTACATTTAAACAGCAAGTAAATTCTACAAGACAATTTGCAGTCCAAGTCATTCTTGGGAAGTTCATGAAGGGTGCAAGAACTTGATGCAGTTAATTGCCAGTTAAAGGAATGATGTACCAAAATCTGACAAATTCCCAGGCATTTTCATTCTAATTGTATGAAAAGCTAGTGATTACTGAATAGAAGGCAGCTCTAGGTTAAACTTCCTAATGAAGTCCCACCACACACACAATCAATTTCTTCTGATGTTTTCTCTAGTATCTCATTACTGGTGCAACATGCAGAATAACGCACAGTTCTGTCTCATGTCTGGTCATGTAAATCCATCCCAAATAAAATACTTGAAAATTTTGATGGAAAGAGCCATTGTATTATCAAAACATGTAAGTTATAAAATTTAGTGGACAAAATGAGTCTAAATTAAAATCTGCTGAATCCTTACCTTTGGGAATTGATAGTTTCCAGTAAACTTTTGCTGTATATATATCTCCTTGGTTAATTTGACGTCTTCTTCATCTGTCATACTTTTTCCCTCAGCCTATCCACATTTCTGTACTTCACTGATTGCAGGAAGTTCCCTAGAGGACCACAGACATCTAATCAGCCTTCATTGGTCTATGTTAGGTATATCACCTTTATAAAACAACTTTATTTCTATTCCATGTCTTTCATCTTTAATATAATGAAGCATCCACTTTAAGCTCATACTTTAGAAAACATGGAAACCGAGGCAAAGCTGTTAAAGACAAGTTACAAGTTATATACTGCAACTTAAACTACATACAACAGAAATGCAAATTTGGTTCCTTCTAATAAATGTAATCCAGAAAAAAATGAATTAAATTATGACTGATCTTGAATATAAATGGTCAGCACAACTTCCAGTGTTGTTATTACTGCAAATATCAGTCTGCAAAATTATTAGAGACTAGATACAAATGGGCAGACAACAACAAGTTGCATCTTGCATACAAATGTAATGAGACATTTATGCTCATAGATCAATAGAAAGTTTTTCAGAAACTCTGAAGAAGTCTTTGTCTAGAAAAGTAAGTGAAGGCACAGTCAATTATCCGCAAGAAGAAAAACTGCTCTGGTCATCTTTTAAGATTGCAACATGAGCAATACCCCTAATGATACTTTGATGGTAGCTTTATAGCACCTAGAATGGTTTCCAATGAAAAAACTCTTTTTGTTATTCCATTTGGACAAAGTAACTTAACATACAGCACCCACAGAAAAAGATTTCCTCGAAGCCCTAGGAAAATCTTCTTTAACTCTAGATATAAATGAAAGTTTAAAAGAAAGAAATAACCCCACCACACACACAGACCAGTTGAAAAGGCAAGAAGGACATACTTCAGTTATGAATACCTCAGAAGATTTAACTTGAACTGGAAATGAGGGGAAATAACTTTTATTTTTAATTTTTTTTTGAGTAATTGTAGCTAACAGTACTTAAAATCAGGGTTCCTGTGAGTTATTGCTTCTCCCCCTTGTGTTTATATGGATCAAACCATCAGCATTTTCACTGCTGATGCCTAGGCTTTGTGAAGCACTTACACTGCCAGCCAGGACAGAACAGTGGGGGGAAGAAATCAGGCTGGCTACCTCCTCCTGCTTCTGACCTGTGAGACTGGGACCCAGAAGTGGTTAGCTCTTTCCTAAGCAATTTGAATTTTAAAAGTTGTTTTTATTATTAAATGTCACTGAAATTAGCAGCATTTCTTCCCTGCCAATTTTTTTTATTACTTATTAACTCTGGAAATATCTGCTCAACAAGAACACATTTTTCTATCACGTCAACTGAGAAGTTTATTTCTCCTGTCATTACATAAGATTATTATTTTACAGTTACAGACAGATTATCATCAGCCTTTAGAGCCTTTAAAAATAATACAATATGGTTCCTGGCACTCCCAAGCAGACTGAGAAATGCCACCCACACAATTAGCAACACATTTTTTTCACACAGCAAGCAACAAGATTTGTTCTACAGATGTTTTGGAGTTAATTCTGCAGTAAAAACTGGCAGGGAACAGAATCAGTAATGCACTAGGGCATGACACTTCTCTACAGCAAATTCGCAATGTCTTTGCTGCTTCCTGGTGAGAAACAGGATCACTTCAAATATCCCTCAGGATATCGGACTTGGGACAGTTCACTAGTACAGCTGTACTTGACTAACAAAACGCTCTTAGTATTAACAAGGTTAGGCATTACAGAATATTGCAAAGATATCCCCTGCTGATGAAAAGCCTACACCTATAACTAAGCACACAGTGTTACCAATACAGTTGCACATGCTTCATAGATCTCTATTTACAGAGCTGTGAAGAGGAACAAAATATCCCACTTCTAAATAACCCTCCTGGCACGTGCAGAGGATCTGGAAGTTATTTGTGACGGATGAAGGTGACAGGACTTGCCAATTTTAATTTTTTTTTAATTTTTTTTCTTTTTAAATCAACTTGAATGGCTAAAGAGTCAGCACTATTACACGCAAGGAGCACAATAAGTGTTCCTGATTTTAAAATATTCAGGGTTCCTAGAGGGAAAGTTTTGCTTTTCAACAGTGACCATACTTTTGGCTGACATTTGAAGAGCTGTCTGAATAGCAGAGTAAATGTTTTTTTAAAAAATGCCAAGGCAAACCTTCCTAATCCTAATGAACAGAGAAAAGTCTTTCAGTACAAAATTTAGAATTTGTGGAAGAAGATAACTGTCCACGTGCAATAATAGCGAGCTCCTAGAATAATCAATTCTGGACATGGGCAATAATCTAATAGTGAGAGTCATCTCAGCTTTAAGAGGGAATTACCCTTGCATTATCATTATTACTGTGAGACATGGGACTTGCTGCTTTACCAGATGAACCGACAGCAGTGAAAGAGTACCTGTCTGCATTCCTGACTTCTGCTGAACTGCAAGCTCCTAATATATTTTTCACATCTATGTAAAGGCACAGCAATACTGTTCCAAAAAACATAGAACCAATTAGCAAACTTGGGACTTTTCAGTTGGCTTGAAAGGAAATAAACTACTACTTTTAATAACTAAAAGCTTTTACAAAGTTATAGGAATTAAAAGTAGGACATATATTCTGCTCAGCTTGCAGAAGCAAACAAAACATTGTCTTTCAAAGGTGGTGGCGATGTCAAATATTTTACTACTAAAAGTTAATTTTTCTTCTGAATGATTGTGTTCAGCCTGATAATGCTATCAAAGAGCAGAAATTGAAGAGACACAGAAATATGGAAAGACATAGAAAGACTTCTAGGTGAGGAGATACTATAAGATATGTAGTTACTAAGAGAACAGTTGTGGGCTTCTATTATCACTCTCACAGTGGAAATCCAAAGGAACATGCCATTAAAATGAGCCCCAATGACTGAAATTACAACACTTCCCCCTGCCTTTCAATGCATTAACTGCCACTGGAACTCAAATGCACAACACATCTGAGACCAAGAGATTAAAACAAAGACTGGGCTGCCAGGCAGCTCTGGAATTCTCAAAATTTCCTAATGATATTAGGTGCCCAGTTCTCACCAAAATATACATAGAAAGAAAATTATTAAGGAATATTTTCATCTATTAGCTCATAAGAGAAGTTATTTTACTCATCCATAAAAGAAAAAACACTACAAAGTGTTAAAAGACTAGTTGTGGTTATTCCTGCCAAGAAAAAGTTTCCTATTACCGTCTCGCCACAGACCTAAGTGTCTAATAAAAGGTGCTGCCATCTCTGTGATACAACTTTGAACAAAGACATTAAGTTTTCATAACTCAGAATTCTTTCAAGATCTCCATCAGCCTTTCATCATAAAAGCTTGAAATTTTGATCAGTCTTTAGTTGCTTTAGTTAAGATTAACATAGTCAGTTCACATATTCAATTGTAGGAAACGGAACATGAATCTGAAGCGTTTATTACTATCACCTTAATTATTTAAATTCTTAATCAACTAAACGCAATCCTGCTAGAATTCCTACATTATTATTATTTGAATTGGCAACAAAGCAATTCCTGAACATGGCTGTAAGACTAACTTCATGGTCCAAAGACTGCTTCAGGCTTGACGCAGAAGTTATACATAGGTCGCACTGAATTAGCAGTTGTCATAGGGATGTTGGAGGCCATTATTCCCTGGGTGCACATGTAACTCCTACTAACATTAATGGGGTTACCAAACACATTGAGAGGAAAGCTGGCCCCATTTATGTGAACATTGTTGAAAAAGATTAACTGATTTCTCATGCTAGATGGGTGCAAAGGAAGTTTTCGACACTGATTCATTGACATATATAAGAGCACACACTGCTATTAAATGAATGCATGGCCAAGAAAAGGATTGAAAGCCGTTCTTTGGAAACAAGGGGCTACAAAGATCAATACCATATCCTAGGACTCCTCTCCTTCAGAGTGTGGACAAACTACAGGTCTGGGAATGGACCTGGGAATGTGGACTTTATCCAGGTTTCTTCCATGGATGCATGCATGATTAACTACACACACGACTTAATCTCTTCAGGGAACATTAGAGCCATCTAATACAGGAGCCACCCAATACAGGTGTCCAAATTAAAAGCCTGTACTCCTCATATAGTAAACAGAGCCTTCAGAGGACTCATAAACCTAACCCTAGCACTCTGTGTTGAATACTAAAGAAGCTCAGACTGCCACTGCAGATGCTTAAATATAAATGCTTATATTTCCACCAGCAGTGAAATACAAACTATTTTTCAAGTTTACAGTAGGAAAAAACATTGAGGAAGTATCAAGCAAAAAACCTCAAAATCTGAGGATCTTCAAGCAAATTATTCTTCATGTTCTCAGATTTTACTACACCTCAGCTCACAAGTCGCTGAGTGGATTATCAAAGGTTCCCAATTAACTAGACTGAAAAAACAAAGCACATTAAACCCAAACTAGATACTAGGGCTACATTATTTTATCTGTTCAAAAGCAGGCCCAGCTTCATGAATCTCTGTAGCCAACAGTTAAGTCATAATCATGGCCATTAGCACTCCGATTCAAACCAATGAGTCCATACTGTGGTAACAACAGAGCAATACAAAATAGATCAGATTTTCAGTATTAAACTCCTTATTAGTGACTCACAGAAGAGACCAGTTAGTACTTGATAAACAATTCAGTTATGTTGAACCAACAGACTAGGTACAGATATTTTCTGGATTCTGTCTGTATTTTTTATTCAGGGCAAGCTACAAAGCCAATACCCAGAGTAGCCTTTACCGTATACCTAGTTATAAAATATGCAGCATTCTTGAAAGGTTAAATTTTGTCCAGTAGGTTGATTAAGCATCCAGCAATTTGTGATAAGAAACAATTAAAGTCAAAGTTGTTCTTGGGGAAGAAAAAAAAAAATCCAACAAAGAAAACCCCAATCGCCAAAGCAGCCAAAAGGAACCAGCAGCTACAATTGTTTTTATCCAAGCATTAATGTTCTAAGCTTAGTGACAGTGAAGTATTTCTTTTCAAGTTTAACTTTTTTGGATATGGCTGGATTTGGTTAAATTGTGCATGTGTAATGAGAAAATGCTTTCAAAGTGAGGACACTGTAGCTGTTCTTGAGCTGAGCGCTGCTGTCCCATGCCACATCCAGCTGCTATCTAGACCAGTAATACTTGTACCTTCGGCAGAATATGGAACTAAAGAACAGGGGGACTGTTTTTTCTGGTTCACTCCATCTTTTTCCTCTCGACAGTTTGACAGAAAACAAAGGACCAACCTAATTTATTTCCTGAATTAGAAATAAAGTGTCTCTGGTCACTTGTTGTGCTTCTTTGTTCCCTTTTATCATCACGTTGAGCTGAAATACCCTGATAACCAAAAGTTATCACTAAAAAGAACAAGAAGAAGTTTATTACCTGCTTGCTGCCCAGAGAGGCAGTAGCACGAGAACTACCATTTGGCAATGCATAACGTGATGTTTTGAGTGCTTTATCTTGTCTGTGTGTCCCATTACAGCCTATTGGAAGGGTTACTGTCCCAACCCAAATTCCTGCTCAATTCTCTCCCCAGTATAGAACAGAAAAAAAACCTCATCACTCTCCTGCTGCTCCCAGACATTAAAAAAATTACAAACAAACAAGTTACTCAGCACTATCAGGCAGTTAATACTCCAGTATTGTTCCTGACAGCTCCTCCATTACAATTCTACACTTGACCAAGCACCACCTTTCCCTTCAACTCAGCAGAGGGCTATTACTCGCTCCTCAAGAGGAAAGGAAGAATTTAAGAACAGAAACAGCAAGCAGGAAATTCCTTATATCAAAGAAGTCAAAACTGTTTTTCAAAGAAAAAGCCAACACTGACAAGCATCTCAAAACACAAAAGAGCAGGATGCTTTCTAATGATGGTCTTTACTGTAGGGTTTACTCAAGGCTGAAAAATGAACTACTCATCTATCCAGTTCGCTGCCTGAGTTCTGAAACTAGGCAGTTAGTGGGAAAATCCTTAGTCTTTATTGCTTTTCTTACATTTCTCTGTCCTTAATCCCTTCTCCTCAACCAGGAACAGGCTATACGCTGACTAAAAGCAACCCCAGAGTACATTTGAGCTAAAGATTCTACAGCATTGGCTGCATCCCCTACATCAGGCTGCATACCACATCATCTAATACAACCAAATCCACCAGAACTCAGCCCCCATGTATAGACTATGAAAAGAGGGCAGCTTTTGCCAACAAAATTTACTGGAAGTGTAACCTAGACAAAAATCCTAGAAAAAAATTCCAGCTTTGGCTGACTTTACAGGAGACCTAATTAAATGGTTGATTTTTTCTTTTTCTCTCTCTCCAGGCAAAGAGCTGAGTTACGTCCCATCAGAGGTTTGCTGATAGAAAGAATGTTTAATGATAACACCATAGAACTCATCTAGTTTGCTTATATCTGTAATGCAGACATTCTTAACTAAGAGCACTAGAGTGTCTGTGAATCTGAGATAAGATTTTATCCTCTAAAGCCTCTGAAGAAATGACTTTTCAAATGTTACCCACATGCGCAGCTGATTTTTGGGTTGGTTTTGTGGTTGGTTTTGTTTTTTTTAATTTGAAGGGAGAACAGAGTACACTGTAGGGCTTGAATTTTCCCCAGAACACTTAGCTATGACTCATCACAGTAATTGTGCCACACTGGCACTGCTGAGGAAACAAGCGCTCCCTGGGCAGATGGGTAGATGCCACACATCAGTCCAGGATTTAACGACAGGAGGAAAAACTCACATGCAGCAGCTTAAGAGTTTGAAATGTATGGGACTGTGCTAAGCACATATTTAATAGGCTAGATGCTTCTGGGAGCCACTGCTGTCAATGCCATGGGCATTACTTGCATGTGCACACTTGATAGATACAATACTCCTAGATTTGGCACAGCCCAGGCTCCAGCTCTGGTCAGGCTGCTTCAGCAGTCTGAAAATCATAGAATCATAGAATGATTTGAGTTGGAAGGAACCTTCAAGGTCATCTAGTTCCAGCCCCCCTGCCACAGGCAGGGGACACCTCTCACTAGACCAGGTTGCTCAAAGCCCCATCCAGCCTGACCTTAAACACCTCCAGCGATGGGGCATTCACAGCTTCTCTGAGCAACCTGGACAAACATACCAAGTCTTCACATTTCACTGCTCAAATTTCTGGGACAAACATAGGATGTACTCAAGGTGTCTGACAGCCACAGAAACAAAGGGAAAGGCAGAGAAACAACAGCATATCCAAGTTTCCTTCCTCCTGCAGCAGCTCAGCTTGAACTCAAAGACCACATCTGATCTTCCCACAGCAGCCACGAAAAACATTCCTACACCAAAACCAAAAATCAATATTCATCTCTCTGCTGATGGTGGAACAGAAAAGCAAGTAACCCATGGAGGGAAAGCAAACAAAGAGAGAGAGAATAAAAAAGTGATTTCAAAAAACATGGGATTCAAGATGGATTGCCCTTAGGCACAGGGTAGGACCTTAAAGACATGAGTGGCCATTATATGTGCGACTATGTGCAGAGACAATGACACATGGATAGGTCTGATCCTGACTGTCATGAAGTCAATGGGAAAAGCTTCCTTTGACTTCTTCGACACAGGATTAAGCTCTCCAATGACTGGGCTTCTTGTACATATAAATTTAGGCATCTTTAATTATTAGAAAAACACACTTCATGAATATGCTTCTCACATTATTCAAGAGGGTTTTTTTGTACAAGACATCTCCAGACTTATATTGCTCAAATGCATGACACTTCCATGAAAAGTAATTGTACATGCATTCTTTTTGGTGATTTCAGTCCGTCAACATCTGTATAGGCTGACTTCATTTAAAATAAATGTTTCTTTTGGCAAATGTTTTTTGCCAGCAGCTAGATTTCTTTCATATAATTGCACCCAAAACTTGGACTTGTAAGCCTGAAAATTGTATAATTAAACTAAAATACGTATATTCACACATGCAGAATAGACAGTGACAGCACACCCTGTTTTGTGTTTGCTTGGGTTCTTTCCCTCTCCTCCATTATCATCCAAGGATGTTACTTTCTGACACATGTATGCAGCAAAGCATAGCTGGGATCAGCTCTGCCCCTGGATATGCATTCTGAACAACACTGGCGAGAAATGAAAGGTTCCCAATGGCAAGAGAGAAAAGAGAACTCCACAGCTCTACACTGATTCATTAGAAAATGGCTTTTCCATGATGCTGGATTCTGCAGTTGAGTATTCCCAGTATGAATTTGGGTGGCACCAGTCTCCTCTCCCCACCCCGCCCCAGTTCAATTCTATAACCCAAAATAAAACAAGGCTAAGCCAACTTGCTCTGTCAACATCTATGGTGGACGCAGTCCCCAGCGCTCTATTTCATGGAGCGTGATTGTCTGCATCTCCTCCAAACTCTCCTGGATGTAAGCCAAAAGTAATTTTTGCTGCTCACTCCGTTATTTTCTTTAGTCCACAATACATTAAGAAGATGAAACTCATTTTCACCAATTTTAAATACAGAGGAATTACTATCAGCAAATACCAACATTTCACATTACAAATACGTTGTTTTGCCCCTATTTTCTCATATGTGCCAATGCTTTTACCTACCACTCAAGCAGTCTGCTGTATATACTGCTAACTCAATGTAAAGCACACTACAGACTCGAGTTCTGCCATGAGGAATGGCATTTAGCTCACCCTCACTATCTGAGGTGGCTGCAGTTCTGAGTCCGTTACAGGATGGCTGGGCTACGGTTTGCTTCTCAGCTTTTTTGGAGCAAGACTGCAGCTTCCACATGCACATATCCAGTTTTCTGGAGTAACTCTATGAAAGATAAATAAATCAGTTTTTAATCACAATATACCTTTCATATCAAGATGTCAGGAAGACTGACATCAGCCCAAGGGATGCAGTCATTACTCACCACTACCTTCAACAAGAGTTTTATTTCTGAACCAGCACCCTTTCTTCCCTTGCTTTCAGCAAAAAGATTGGAAACAATTCTTTAAGACTTTCTTGTAAGGAAAGATAACCTATAAAATTATAATATTCTCTAATTCTCACAGAAATCTACAGAAAGCATACCACTGGCCTTAGGGACTGAGAAATTTGACCCACAACAACAGGTTCTTCTCTCCTTCACTCCAAAGCGCTTCACATGGCCTAATTAAACACATGCAGTAAGTGTCATAAGGTCTGTCTCTTTAACTCTTTAACTTTACCTCAGAGGTAAAAAGAAAGTGTGAACATCAACTTCTACAGAAGGCATGCAAGCAATCTGTTCCATAGAGCTAATGCACTGGACAGTAACATTCTGTATCTCATTGCTTTGATGCTGACAATTAAGTGCAAATCGCTTCTCAAACAGAAATCTCTTACGACTACTAAGGTTAAGAACAGCAGAATATATATAAAAAATATTTTGATCCATTTTGCCTATTTTTTGATGTTTATAACAGCAGCAATGAAAATACCATTAATGTATATTTAACAAGTTTAGAATAGCTATTTCCCTAAGTAAGACAAAGTTACTTAGCTTGGGTGAGCCACCTCTGTTAAAATGACAGTTCCTAACCCTTTCAACTCAAACACCCCTTACAGCTGACTTGTATTGATTCTCCATCCTCCTTCTGCCTTTAAAAAAGCATTAAAAAAAACCCCACACGAATTTGCCTCTAAGTTTATCAATTCAAAGGTGAATGTGCACTGTCCTTCTATTTGGGTTTAAAACTGTGTGCTGGTAATAGTCAAAAAATCTGTATTTGACCATACTACTTTTAGCCTGTGGTAAGTTAAATATGATGCTCCCAGGCACCTCTCAGGCCTCCACTGAGGGAGAGTAATAGCTACTCAGTAATACACAAACTGATGGTAGAATAAAATCTCCCTTCAATATTTTTACACGAGTTGTTGGTTTGAATTTCCTGAAGAGGAGGCACATCTTAACAGAAGTGGCCCACAGCTTCAGATAAGCATTGGCCCTTCTAACAGCAGTTTCACAACAACCGTCTTTGCCAAAAACTATATTCCTCTGTGATACTAAAATTAAAACCTAACTGTGCACAAATACAGACAACTGCTTCTATCATCTTTAGTCCATTTTACATATGTCAACTCACAGATAGTGTTCTAGAAATCACAGAAAAATTTAGATTGAAAAGTCGGTCACCTTGAGCTTGCTGATCAAAGCAGGTCTAATTTTAAAGTTACCATAATATAGCTTTATTTTATAATAAAGTTACCAGGGACCTTAAGGCAACCAAAGCGTGTGCTTACACCCACACTTTCCATTTCTTGCGTAAAATGATGAAGTGAGATGTTTCATTGTTAGCAATTCCTATGGAAGTTTATAAGGTGACTTCAGGGGTGAAGAAAGGGCTTATATACTTCTCCCACCCTTCCTGATCCAAAACATTCCCCGGTGATAGCTGTGGGTTCTGACTTGAAGAAATCTCAGTCTCCAGTCAATCCTAAGAGTTGAAATTATGCTCACCATTGACGGGGCATTTTAGCCTTGGTTATGTCAGATGATACACCTTGGTTTCCTTGGCTGAAAATCCTAGAAACTAGTCTAGCTGGTAGAGAGCCCCAAGTGTTTGATTTTACCCTTTGCCTGCTGGCAAAATGTTGCAAAGTAGTAAATTAATAGACTAGAAAATTTCTAAAAGGTCTTCAAGTTGTTTCTTTGAAACCAGTTGGCAATGAGAACATTACAAACGAAATTATACTCACTATCAGGAATGGCATGATCAAGATAGAACCAAAACCAGGTATTATTTACAAAAGGAGGAGCAGTTTATGATAGGCATCCAAGGGCATGCCCTCTCATGGAAGAGAGGCTTAAAGAGTATATTCTTTGGGAGGGCAAATATAGCTACAAATTTTCCCTACCCTGATATATAAGTGTGATAGCAAATGCAGTATTAAAACACTGAAAGTTTTTGCAAAACTGCATTTAAATTTTATTTAGTGGGCAAGGCTTAATTGATCAGACTTAGTTCTCTGCAATTTAATGATACTGAGAAGAACAGAAAATTGGAATGGCTGTAAAACTCTTACCACACGACTCTAGAGGTCGAAACAGTACATTTCACTATCAGTTTTGATGGATATTATGTAACTTATTTGAAATTCTACTCTCAAAGCAAAAAGACTACAAAGGTATTTTATAAAGCATTCCTCCTCCCCGTTCTGACAGTTGCTAAAAGAGCAAGAGAGAAATCAGACTTGCACGGAATTTATTCTGACTCATTAAATGAAGCTTTAATAAGTCAATGAAACAGTACTTACCTATTACAGCTCATCTCTCAAAAAATTGCAACATCCTGGGTATGGCAGCTGCACTGTTTCTCAAAAACCTCCCTCTGCACCCACAGGGATCCATCACCGCTAACTCCATCTCACACATTTTATAAGACTTCATTCAAAGCAAAGCATTAGGAAGCAATAATATTTTATAGCAATCTGTTTCCTGCTATCCACATTACATTTCTCTACGTAACATGAATATACCTTTCTGAATGAGAACGACTGAATTTTTTCATTAGTCAAATAACCTACTTCACTTAAAATTATCAAGCAAAATAGAATCGTCAACTAGTTTTGAACCACGTATGTACTTGGGAAGAGAAAACAGATGCACTAGTTATCTCTAGCAGATTCCCTGTGAGGTTCCTATAGGACACTTCCATTCTCTGTGTGTCTCATGCCCTTAAACCAGAAGCAGTGCTATATCCCTACAGGGAGTTTGTTTGCTGCAGTTAATCGTGAAGGAATAAAATTTAAATAGCTCTTTTCATCACTATTCCAATCTGAAACAGATCCTAATAATGAATTTATTGGACCAATTTATGGTATTTTTATATTTTTGGACACAACCTCCTAGTGAGATATTCAACTTGTGGTAAGATGAATGTTTACTTCAGCAGACCTACCTTTGCACTGTGTGGACTGCTAAAAACTACAGATTATACTGAGATAAGAATTAGGCCTTAACATGCTGTAATTTCTCTCTTTTTCACTGTGGTGAAGATTCAAATAGAAAAGAAATGTCATTAATCTATCTATGTATATCTGGTACACAATAAACCTACTGTTAAACCAAAGGTAATAATTTTGCTAGAATTGTATGAAGCAAAAGTCCAGCTGAAAAAAATAATAATTTGGATATATATCCATGTGACTCAGTGATCTTAAATATTTAACATAGGAAAGAAACACAAACTCAGAACACATTTAGCCTATTCCACATTATCAGGAAGGTTGGCCATCTCTTGCTGTTTAAACTAGAGAGGCATAGAACAAATCATAAAGCTACTTCACCAAAATAAGGTTTGAGTTTTAAAGCAGATAATTAGACCCATATATATGATCATTAGACAGACCGAACTCTGCTAATACCAGGCAACCCAGATCATATTTCAAAGCAACTACTTCAGGGTAAATCTTGCTATAAACATTGCCAAGAGGAAAGATATACAATAGCATGAAAACCCTCGTGAACATTCTAGAGGGTTGGTTTTGTTGGTTTGTTGTTTTTTTTTTTTAATTCCTAGTTGCAGATTTAAAAAAAAAAAAAAAAAAGAAAGAAGAAAAAGATAGCCTTCAGATGCATACTGGCAGCTCTGCTTTGGAAAAGTAGCACTTTATTGTCTCTTCTTTACTAGGATACAAATGGCAAATCTTCAGATAGTAAGCTTTTTTTTCCCACTTACCTCATCAGCAATACTCTCTCACCAATACTCATCAGCAATAGTACTCTTCCTAAGAAGATACAGTTTTTTGCTGTTTATGTTTTTCTTTCTGCCTCTTGGAGAAGCAGACAGCCAGGTCTCTTGACCTGCACAGCCCTGAGCTTTGCTGGCTGGGTCTTTGCAAAAGACCTGAATTTAGTCTTGTCAAGCTCTTTCCTTGTCCCTCCACCACTACAACTCCAATCCAGCCTTATCAGACCTGCAGATTATCAGTGTCTCAACCTGGTATTTCATAGGCTTCCAGTGGACTTCCTAGAAATACCATGCATTTCAAGAGGCGATGATGTTGATGAACAATAGTTTGCTTTTTAATACAGAATAAAACAAAACTTTCCATGACTTCTGCGTGTTTGAGAAAAGGGGCAATCTTTTCACCTCGATCCCATTCCCTAGATACCTTCCTAAGTTGTTTTGCTTGCCTCAGTGAAAAAAAAATTCCAGCAGTGTAAGCAGGCTAGCAGGCGTGCTGGAGTGCAGGCTGGGCAGGGTTGCATCCTGCAGTTCCAAGGCACACCACTGCCAGAAGAGTTACTGAGGGGAAGAGTGGTCCAGGCTCTGAAGCAGCCTGGATGCTAAATGCAATGTGAATCATGATAATGCTTACAGTTACATACTGTAAGAGAGACACATACTCCAAAAACCAGACTGTCCAAAACAACATCAGCTGTCACCCACTGAATAACTACAAGATTTGTTAAGCCTTCAATTTTGTGATTAAGTAATACTGCCTTCACAGGCCTTCCTTAAGGCCTCTAATGGATAGATTTGAAGAAGCAATCTTCATACTATTATTTGCTGAAAATTTCCAGGAATGCACTGTAAGGGACTGCAGAAAAATGGAATGTTTCAGCCCAAAGTATGTCAAATTCATAAGGAAATGGGGAGCTGTTTTACAATGCAAAGCACCTGGCAACCATAACAACCTATTCTGTAATGCGCACAAGTACTACAGTGCAGCATTACTCGGCCTCACTTGTCTCTTTTCACACCCCAATCCCAATGCCAACCATAATGTGGTTTTTCCCGGTGGCAATCCCAACAGGCAAATGCAAGGCACTTCCTCTTCCATGGGTTGCAGTTGTGGGTTTGCGCTGATTGCCACCAGCTCCGACAGTGCTTAGTGAAAAGGAGGCAATTCGAAAGGCTTTACTGAAGTGACCAGTTATAAAGCTCTGACTGGGGAAGGCCTCACTGTAAGAACTGCCCTCACCAGGACCATAACAAACATGCATTTCTGAAAGGAAGCAAGGCTATTTTGTAGGGCTGTGCAATGGAAGAAAACTGCACTGGGCCATAAAAAAGGAGACTTCTATCTGCTTCTACACCAAGAAAACACCAAAACCCAACAGAGACCCCTTCATTTATCATCTGCCTTCCTGATTTCACTTACTCCAATTGTATAATTTCTTTCAGTATTAGTAGGCTAATTTTCAGCCACCTGAAGCTAGCCATAAGAACATCAGCTCTTATTAGTAAGTTTTACTATGTCAGTCCACTGTTTTCTGGCATGTCTGGTGATTTTTTTTTTCTCTGCCCACAAGACCATGTGTTACTCATTGGTTTCTTTCAAATTTATTTTTCGTTAACTCTAGAGGACTTAAAAAGTAAAGAAAATAATACAAATTACTCTAGTCTCCAATCATTTCTGTTCAGCATATGCCTGCAATCCCTTCGTATATCCACTACTCTAGCTTGAAATACACTCCCACTAGTTTTTTAAGCTGCGGGTACCTTGCACTGGATAACACAAAGAAGGCATTACCCCACAACAGGAAAGAGTTTAGGAGGAAAGTTATTCATACACAGACAACTGGATGGGGACCATCATATCACATCATACCTACCCATACATTCTCAGTACCATATGCAAACACCTCTTAAGACAAAAACAGCAGTTAGGCAGTCAACAACATTGCAGCTGAGGAAAGGACAAAAAGGTATTTAACAAACCGAGAGGGAAGTTCACAGGCAGGAGTTGATTTTGTTCAGTAGACAATGCGCAGGTCATTTCATACTCACCAGGGGCAGCCACAAGAGCTTTGAGAATGAGTGATCAGAAATGCAACTCTCTGGCAGAATCAAGGACTTCCATGAAGCACAATGAAGAAAAGTAGGAAGGTGCTCTGCTGGTTTGGATTGCTTCAGGCACATGCTGTTCCATTATAGGCCAACAACTGTGTACTCATCAGTGGGAGTGAGTCCTGTGTCATCTCGAAGGATGGTTCAGCTGAAAACACTATGAGGGAACCTATCACTAGCAAATAGAGTGCCGCTGGTGTTGAAGAGAAGTATTTTAAAAGGTACGTGGCTTGTGACTATTTTCGCAATGAAGGATCATGATTGCTGCATTTTGTAGAACCAAAAGGTTATAACCAGTGTTGGTATGAACTGATTGAGGACCCTGACATCTGCTGAATGTGCTACATGTGAGGCCCCAAATACCCTTTCCAGACAGAACCTTTTCTTCAGGCCTCTACATTTGTGGATATTTCAATAGACCTGCTCTGCTTCACATGCACAGCACTACATGAAATAAAACAGACTTATCTGCCTTCCTTGGAAAAAGGGGAACCCGTGGTACCCCAATATTTATTGTTATTTTTTTCTAAAAGCATAACATAATTGTATCTTATCCTAAAGAAAAAAAGCTTTAAGGAATTTAAAATATAGACCTTTATTGGATACTAGTCTAGCTTCTTAAACATGTTTTGCCAGAACACAACAAACAAATGGCTAGAGGAACTGCATTTGAAGAAAAGAAGATGGAAGACAGATCGTTATAAAAATGAAATTACTAAAATAGTATTTTCATTATTTCATGTGAAAAGCTTGTGTTACAACTCGCAAGGACAGGCTAAAATGCTACTGGAACTTTAACTTAATCTGACACAATCCATGATACACCTTTTTCTTTTGTCTTTTTTTTNTTCAACATTCGCGGGGGGGGGGAATGGTATTTCTCAATTAAAAAGAAACTTTGCAGAATTTTTTCCAGTCTTTTTTCTCACACACGTGCACACACACAATTCTAGTTCTAATATTTTCTAATAGAGTTCTTAATGAATGGAGAGTTGCTTATTTAAAAGCATGATCAGAGAGTCCATCTCATCATGACTCCCTGATTCTCAACTATAACACTTAATCTTCTTGTATAAATACCAGTCATATTTCTCCTATAAGAGTTTTTTCTTAAGCACTTAAAATTACATTTTACTATTTAAATCAGATGCAGAAAAACTTGATACAAAATGTAAAACAGCATTAGGAAGTGGCAGGAGAAGAGTTGTTTCGCTCTGTATCTTCCAAAATGGAAATCTGAAGCAGAGAAAGATTGACTTATAATAGCAGTTAATGAATATATAAGTAGGCTACAAATAATTAGGCAGATATGTTGCCTTTTCAAATTTTCCCTCTATATTACAGCCTTCCTTTTTACCTCATTCTGCTCAGTCCAACTCTTCTGACAGCTATCGACAGCAATAGCCAAAAATACTACAGAAAACCCAACTGATACTGACTGCTAAATCCACTGGTGCATGTCAATTTGATCACTCGCATCTCTTATTTCACTTTAATCTCCTCTCCTTTCACGCTGAGGACCTGAAGTTTTACAGTTTCATTATAGCCTGTTCCTTTGCCTTCTCTAATATACCTAAAACTAAGTAGGACAAGTAGGAAAAGCCCACACTGGCTGTCACTAAAAGCATTGGTGCTGTTGTGATAGTAGGCTTTAACAATTTACAACTCCCAGTAACCACTCTGCTTGTCAGAGAGTAGTAAGGTTTAAGAAATAAGTATCCTGTTTCCTCTTGCTTCCTTCCCTACAATGCTGAAGTCTGTAGAAACTAGAAGGATAGCCACATTCCCATTTTAAGCTGTGCGTTAAACAGAACTAAAATTCAAATGGAACACCTGAGTGCTTGATATTGTGGTGGGTTTTTTTTTAAATTTTCCTGCTCAAAGAGAATGACTACACTTACAAGGGGCTGCTCTGTCATATATCTTATTTAAGACAGCTGTACCGGTTTGTTTTTTCATTAGTCAATTAAAGGTCAAACCAGTTTATCTTGTCATGTGTTTTGGTAGATACTGGAACTCCACATGGACAGAAGGAAGGTATTTCAGTTACCATTTCCATTAAACATCTGCAGCTGCCTCTGACTAAGACTGGGTTTGGATACTTAAACACAGCCATATGAACTCCAGCGTGCAGGCTGGCCTCCAAAACATGTAGTCTTCTCTAAAAAAACCAAAACCAAGCAAAACAGAAAGTTCCTGGACAATTATGGAACTACGTTCAGGACTAGTAGTGCTAAATCAACTACCACGCATAGTTACAGTTTAAGAATTTACTCTCACACGGGTTCATATTCTTTGATATTTGCCGACTTCCACCTACAAAAGTGCAAGCCTACAGTGGTAATGTGAACCCAGTTGTCTTCTCATTCATCCAAATAAACATGAGAAGGGAAAACCGAGTACACGACATACTAAGATATGGTATGTGTTTTCCAAAAGCAAACCAAAACTAGCTGCTGTAGAGACTTTGACATTTATGAATACAGTATACTTTCTACTCTAAGTCCTTAACTCAATGATCTATACCATATAGGCACCTAAAGTAACCAGGACAACCAGAACTTGAGAGATAAGAGCAGCAATTCTTCACAGAAAATTGGGGTTTTTAGGTTTGCAAAAGATTATTTACAATAGAATTAGCTTCTGACAGTCAAATAAATTCCAGGGTTCGGTTGTTTTTTTTAACTATGTTGCAATGAAAATCAACTTAAACTCTGGAAGTGTCAGGTAACTGTCAAGCTATATTTAAGAACCATGTTTTGCTTATGAGGAAACATCCTTTGAATAAACAGATGGAGTTGCTATGGGGTTGCCATCATTAGTAGAAGTTGTAGAAGCACACATTTGACTCTGAAAATGGCAGACATAGAGGACAAGGAAACTATATGTAATATTGGGCATTTCCAGAAACAAAACCACGGTTATACTAAATCTTAGTTTGTTTCATTTCTCCATTCATTAACATAGTTTTACTGTCAGGGTTGCTTGAATTTCTGAGAACTAAATAAGAACTGAATCT
>VXAK01002292.1:0-13146 GCA_013399435.1 Arenaria interpres
TTAACTAATTAATTAATTAAGCAGTTTATCAATAAGGTTTTCGCCAGCGGTGCTATAATTTCTAATACAGGATGGAAAAGGCCAGTTTCCTAAAGAACAAGAGGCGAAGTTCCAAAAGGAGAGAAAAAGAGAGATTCAGAGAATAAGGAGCAGGAATGGTAAGCTAACAACAAGCACATTCAGTTATTAATGATGCTGCGTGTAACCATAGGGTACTGAAGAAATAATAATGACTAAATATTTAGTTGCTACAGTTACTATCCTTGATCTTTCTGTGAACCTCCCAAAGTGACAGTGGTGAGCACTGCTGTGGATCAAGGCCAATTTTGCACTTTTACCCATGGACCATGATTAAAATAGATTAATGAATAAGGAAATGCCTGCAGAAAGAGATCAGTCTTGCAACATTTCCCAAAGGTCTTTAAATTTTTTTTAAGACTAAACTGTAGTTTAAATCTGTCCACTTACTGTAGATTCTCCCCTTTACAACATATTTTTTCACTGAAAAGAAGCCAGCTGAGCATGCATTCCAGTGAGATACAGAGACAACATTACTCATACTCATATTTTGGCTTATAATAGCCTTGATTATATGGGCATCATTGTTTTCAGTGACATAAAAGGATCTCGTCGCTGTGCTTGCATAATGCAAACTGTTTCAGGAACCCATGGAAACAAAACTGTAGATGGAAAGGGTTATTATGAATTTTAGACCTGCCATAGTGTGTTCTTTCTGTATTTTTTCTGAGAAGATATTTTTCTTGTGGTTTCTACCTATCATTGGTTATATAATTTCAGCTGGACTTCATTGCCTCTGCATGAATTACCATGAAAAATCACCATATACTTTTAATGAGAGGGGTTTTTTTCACCCTAGATACACTTGTACTTCATATCTGACACTAAATTAGTGGGATGAAATGAACAAAATAAATTTTTCACATCTTTCATCAATACTACGTTACTGTTCAAAAGAGAAAAAAAGGACAGACAGACAGAAACAGCAAATTACAGCCCGAGAGTATCACTGAGTACACAGACGATGCTTCTTGACTTTCTGCAGTGACATCAGCTTTTATCACTTCTTGCCAATTCTGTCTCTATTTGATTGAAAGCAGACAATGCATTCTGATTCTTACTAATTTCTGGCCTCTTTATGTAAAGTTTTGATTTCTGGTTCATTTTTACATCCTTGTTAAAAAACTTTTTTGTTTGTACATGTGCATGTTTTGTTCTTGAATGAGTATATCTAAAACTTCTCTGACTGCGTAATTTCTTTCTATTCTGATTTTTTCCCTTATAAAGGAAATATCAGGAGAATATATTTATAGATATAATTTGAGTGCGTCATAAATGAACACTACGGAGGCCCATATCTTGAACTTTCATGAATCTGAATAGGTCCATGGGCATTTATGACCTAATAAGCACCCCCTAGGAACTGGCTATTAGGTATGTTGATTCTTCCCAAAGGAAATAATGAAGAAGACAAGGTCCATTTATATATGGCAGCCTTAGGTTTCTCTACAACATGTTTATTATGAAGGCCAATGGAAGGAAGATTTTCTTTCACCTCTCTGTTTTGCTATTTTTGCGGTTATTCTAAATTATACAAGTAACTAGCAGTCTCTCCAGTGAAGTAGTCCCACATGGAGATGAATGGTGAATGAGGACCTGGAATGAATACCTGGACCATGTTATTACAGTGAAATTAGACATGAATTTGCAAAGCATCAGTGTTACAGGGCACAAGTGATCATTTAAGAAGAGAAAAGATTAAGAAGAGAGAGGTCATTCGGAGATCTTGTCCTGATACATAATTACAGAAATTTCTGTCTAATTATCAAGATACTTATATTGAACAATGCAATGAATGATTAAGAACCTGAAGGTGGTTCTAAGCTTCACTGACTACATAAGTCATAAAGGATGATTCTAAGGCTAAAGAGTGTTGGAAACCACCAAGGCTCTGATGCTGGTGCCTGAAATACGATGCTGTCATTTATGTTTCTACCCAAAGCCGTTCAGGTAAGAAGAGAGATGATGAAATAATAGCACCCACTAGGTGTAAATCACCTGTGCATTTCTATTGTAGAGTATCAACGTCTGTCTTGCCACATGGGAAATCTTAATAAGGCAAAGCATATTGTGACTCTGACTGTTATCAAGAAATATGATTTATAGCTTTGCAGGGAATTTGTCAACTACCTGAACTCTCTGAACCAGCTCATTCTTATCTGAATACATTGTAGATTTAGTCTTGGGAAAGCAGCTGCCAGATGAGTTCAGGAAATTCACCGAGATGGGGATTAGGATTGATAAATGACTGTATATGTGCATACAGGATTTAACAGGGTATGGGGGAGGGAAATAAAAAGCAAAACTGTAGCTGCTCCTTGTGTGGGGTTATATCGTGAGCACAGTGGACTACAGTTCACTCCAGCAGTAGGGATCGTATTTAATATTCTCTTTCTGGCAGTTTAGAAACAGGTGTCTGCACTGACCTCTCCGTATTCTTGGCCAGAAGGTATTTACATGCTTTTGAAATGCAACAGAGATGTTAAAATTTTAGTTTTGTGTCTGAGGTAGTGTAGTGGTATCTAAATAAAATCTCCTCTGAATCGGTGCATTTCCAGTGTTGTTATGAGTTGGAGAAGTACCTAATTAAGTATCTCATGCTAAACAATTGTCTCAAGTTCAGCAGTTTTGTCCCTTGTGGCCTTCCTTGAAAATAGGACTGTATCAGTTGATGCCTGAGGAGACAGGGGAAGAATCAACCAGAAGAAGTGGGGGTGTTTGTACAGCTGACAAGGTATGCCCACCATTTGTTTAAAGGATTTGTCACCTTTATAGCCCTTGTTGATTCTCTAAATCCTTCTCACTACCCAAGGCACAGCTGTTGCTTGGATAGCTTTTGCCTTTATTTTTTTCCTCTCCCTTCAAGTTTGATTATTGCCATGCACTTTCCATGAGATAATACTTTTAAAACATTGGGAAATCTCATGCTAATGCATAATTCTTCAGTCCATTTCTAAGACACTGTTTCCCTCCAACCAGTTTTCCCTTTTGTTCCACCAGCTGTCCCATGTAACAAATATATCCTAAAAGACATTTAAGGTGTTAGTTTTTATTTGAACAAAAAATGTCAAGAATGACAACCAAGCAGCTAGTTCATTTCACTGTGGGCACTAGCAGCTGGGATGCAGGGGAAAAGAAGAAGCATTTCCACAGCAAACTATGATCATGTGAAATAGAAACGGTCCCATACGGGAGTAATCATCAGAATTTCCTTGAAAAATCTGAACAGTGCATTTCACATTTGCTGTCCAAAGTATTGTACTAATCAGAATTTTCACTGATTGAGTAATGTTCACAGAAAGATATTGAGCCCGATTTCAAGAGCTAATCAGTTTAAGGCAGAACAGAAGCATGCCCCTATGGCTCTTATGTACATTCACAACCACACCATTTATTTCGCGTTTCAAAACTGAACTCTCTCAATACATCATTCAGAAATGACCTGACAACAGCGGATGTTTTGATGGGAATACTCAGGGTGATTCCAACTGAAAAGTCATAAGCTGCTTGCAGAACCTTTGGGAACGGAAAGGGAAATATCCAATATGTGTTTACTGTCTGCATTTATACTTTGTACACAAGTAGACTCAAAGCCAAATTGCCTGACCAATTTTTACAGCTGTAAGGGTTCCTTTGGGGTCACTGGTGACATTCCACCTGTTGTATATCAAAGGCTGAAAACTCAACTGTTTCTGGTTTGTTGATCTTCCTCCTGGACATCTACACATGTACTGTTGACTCTGCAGATGCAGTTCTGTAAGTCTGCCTGACAGAAGGTCCACAACAGAAGATAACAGAATCTGGTCCATATAAAAAGTTCTCCTGTCGCTTCCCCTCCCCACTCCCACCCCCCCCTCCAAGCTGCCATTCACAACATACCTTTTCTAAAAGCCCATAGCAGAGCAAGGTGAGCAGGCTTGTCAATACAATACGATAGGAAAATTGCCACAGGGTTCACAGCAACCTGGAGACTGCTATCTGGATCATGACACGTATGAAGAGTGCCTGCCCTTCTTTTTGTCTGTAAAGGAGAGAAAGAGAGAAAATTAAAGGTTTCACCACAGCTACAGCAAGATGAGCTACAAACACCTTGCAACAAGTAACAGATAACTGACTCAGAAGCCACAACACCTGGAGCAATACTGAGAAAAACTAGGCCTTACCCAAGGAGAGCAACTTCCTCAGTGTAATAAGGAAGACGGCTGAAGAGAGAGCTGCCTTCCTGGGTGGGATATAAGGGAGGCATTTTAAAGGAAGGAAGGAAGGTCAGAAGGTTAGTCCCTTCTATGCAGCATGTAGCAGTTAACAGCCATCTTAACTTTATTGGCTTGGAAGAAAATTAAAGGTATAAAGCTGTAGATTTCCATTCTTCTTTTTTTTTTTTTTTAACACGGATTGCATGCCTTTAATACTGTACTTAAGTAATGATAATAAGAATTGGTGCATTTTATTGAATATGTGGAAGAACGTAAGTTTTATCTGAAAAGCAGTGGAGGACAAGTCACCCTGGTTTTGCTTACATTGATGCCAAATCACTTTTTAGCGGATTAGAGGAACTAACTTAGAACACAGCCTGTTTTTGTGTTCTTTATCTCTCTCTGGATACTTTGCTTAATGCTCCAGCCTGCATGTGCATATAGTCTGACTAGATTCTGACAGATGGCCTGTATCAAAGTTTTTTCTTGAAAGAACTGTGACTAATGTGAGCTGGCCCGTTAATCAAGTGTGGTCTGTATGGAAATATTCCCTAGCTGTGAACTGAGTAATTTCAAAAGGCCTCAGTTAGAAAGGACAAGCTTTCTATACACAAATGTTCTTTTGTGTGTGTGTGTCTGTGAGGCAGACAGTATTGAAAGTGTGTATGTTTTGAGCTTGTTCTTAAGGTGTGCTCTGTAGACAGTTTCCTTATAGAATTATAAAGTTTACTAACTAGTGTTATTGGGTGATTTTTGGTTTAGGGCTTTTAAAAACAAAGGAGTTTGTTTTGTCTGAGATTCTTTTTTTTTTTTTTTTTTAAATGTTTCTGCTCTCTTAATTTTATACCCTTCAGGAAGTCTCTTAATTCTAAAGCTCTGCCACTGGCAAATGGGGACATAATTACCACTGGGGTAAGGAAAAGTCTGTTCAGTCCACATCAGGTTTGCTGCACCCCTAAAAAAGTAAAGTAAAATAAAAAGCATACAAACAAACTAAACTAAATTAAGCTGAAACAAAGTAAAATAAAATTTTGTTAAAAAATAAAACAATAAACAACCAAAACCAAGAGGCTAGAACCTCACAGAAAAGGATGTCAAAGTGAGAAATTCAGAAGGGTTCCCGCGTTTACTGGCACAAAGGAATATGACTGAAGCATGGAAATAGATAAGAGGTTTATATATGAAGTGAAGCTGAAATATGTATCTTTTCTGTATTAGTCTTTTTATTGGACAGCTGCAGATAGTGAAATAGCATAAGATCTCATTCTATAGCTGGATATTGATTATGCTGTCTGCGTAGCTGGGACAGGAGTGAAAACTATCTCAATTGTGAAGAATCCTTATCCCTGTTTTTCGCAGGTAGAAAAAGAGGTGTATAGGGAGATTTTATTCCAAAATGGAGACAGAAAGCGGCAATTAGGGCTGAACAATGAAACCAGGATGCTGTATTGATGTGGGAACAGGCTGTAGAGTCTGCTTCAGGAGAGCAGGGAAAATGAAACAGAAAGTAGACAGAAAGAAAACAAGTTTAGGACCTACAACTGGAGCAGCAGACATTTTCACTGTGGGTATGTGTGGATTAAGTGTATAAAGGTTATAGATGAGGAAATGAGGAAGTGGCATTCTGCATTCCCTCCTGGAGGCAGTGATTAGTGACCTTTACAACCTGTGCTGATCATTTAGTAGCTACTCTGCTTGGAATGGCATCCCGCTGTCAGTGCACAAACTGGATAGTACAGTAGTACAGCAGTCCATCCTGGTCTTGATAGCATTATTCATGCTAGCACTGATCCCCTTTTGAAAACAATGTCAAGAGACCTTAAGATAGATGGATAAACAGGAGGAGATGAGAATGTATTAATATTCCATAACGCTTTCTTAACAATGTCACCTCTTGTGGACTCACTAATGTAAAATGGCTGTATTAAAACTGGTGTCAGTCTGGCAGACAGATGTCCACCTACACATAAGCTAGAAATGAGATTTCTTCTATTTCAGATCCCATGCTGGTCTGCCGTAAAAGACCATGAAGGTGAATTTCAACTTCAGAAGTCATGGTTCTCCAGTAGGTGTCTGTGATGCCATTTCAGAACCATTGTGAGATGGTGGGCATAAATCTGACATGTCTGCAACATCATAGTCAAACTCTCACCATAGACAAGAGTGTCTTGGACACTTATGATGAATGAATCATGCTTCCACTTAGGCCCTATACCTTGGTTTCAGCTAAGGCTGAGTCTTACACCATTCAGGAGAGTATGACTTGTGAGATTAAATGACCTACTGTGGTTCATTATGGTCTCTAGCAGTGGTTGTGGCTGTCCTGACACCCTAATCTCTGCCAGGCTTGCTGCTGTATCTCTTGTAATTCCCCAACTGCATAAGTGATAACTTGGGAAAATGGGAGCTAATGAAAAACTAATATGGGCACTGAAAGACAGAGGTGGTGTGTGGCAGTATGGGGTGGAGTAAGGCACAGTACAGATGTCAGAAGACCTTTTATGTCCTGCAACAAGACAAGTGAGATACACAGATAGGTTCCACAGTTTGACTTTGCAGGATACTTCATTGTGCAATCTCCTATGAAAGCAGACTCAACAGCACTTCACCACGTTTAACATAACATTTTAACACATTGTAAACACAGTCCATGAATTTGACTCGCTGCCATTATATTGACAAAATCTCACTCCACAAATAAACCCACTGAAATACAGTGAGCTGTTTGCTCAGCTCTGTTGAGGATATTATTATTAGTAGCGTACAACAAAACACAGTGCTTCTTTCAAGCTCTGTTTAATTGGCTTTTCAGTCATCAGTTATGAGGACACAATATCCCCAAGGGGGTCTGTTTGAAAAATGAACTCTTTTCTACATAGCAAGCTTAGCTCATACTGCATTGCTGTGAAGGTCTCTAATGATAAGATTTACAGGATGCTAAAAAGATTGCTTAAAGATCCTACAATTGTTGGTCAAGTTAGACTGAACTAGTGCTGAGAGATGAAGTTGCTAAGATAGTAAGAAAAGAAGGATATTGCGAAGTTGTGATCACATTGAGGATGCTGGGGGAGAGAGTAGAGTACTGAGTGAAAAGTCTGAATCCATTGCTTGAAAACTGGAATATGTATTTGCATTCTGTCCAGTGGTTTGGATTGTTGCAGAGATACCATGTAGATCAATTGAATTAAATTAATATCCAGGTCCAGACTGGTGTTTGCAGCTTCTGAGTCTCAGGAATGCTTCCACCACTGAAAATAATAATAATAAAAAAAAATACCAGGAACATAAAAACCCCCAAACCACTAATTTATAACATTGCAAAAATTGATGGAGTGGTAAATGATAGTAGGTACAAGTCCACTAAACTGACCACTCTGAATTGCTTGGTAGAAGATATTAATTTGAACTACGTTCATTTTTATGTAGCTAAATTCACATTCACATAGCTTAGAAGCTAAAAAAAAAAAGAAAAAAGAAAGGCTTAAGTCACACTTCATTAGATAGGAAACAGTATCCTACAACTAGTGACAATGAGAAAGAACATAATATAATTGAGATAGCCAGTAGAAAATTACCTTTTAAGATAGTGTTAAGCTTAAAAGGAATATTGTTTGGCTATGTTTAAGCATGACAATTCAGTCATGCTAGAGATGTTTCTGAGGATTTTCTGATGAGGTCATTACTGTATATTGTTTCATTATATCGCTTTGGGAAACAAAAATTAAAAATTGAAAGGAATTGCCAAAATGCAAGTCAAGGCATGAAAAACCTGCTTTGTTATGATTTTTTTTCTTGGGAAAGAAGGTAAGGAGCTATTTAAAGGAGATTTTTAAAATACTTGGCAGAAAAAGTTTATCTGACAGTAAACAGCTTTATAATATTATATGGAAAAAGGGCATAACAGAAAGAAAAGGAAAAACAATAATGATAATAGTAACTTAATCATTTAGTGAATTTCTGAGTAAGTTTGTGGGGATTTTCTCAGTTATTTTATGATTTTGTAAAAAAATTATAATTTTCTAAAAATTTTTTCTAAAAATTAAAAACTCAGGAAATAGTTTTGGATGCTCTTTAGATATTCCTTGGTAAACACCACGGTGTATTTTATACAATCTCCTTTCATCGTGGTCTTTTAGGATATTAAAAGACATAAATATTATGGTCTAAAACTACACATCTTTAAGGGTTAGTGGGAGAGCTTATCTGGAATTTCTTGAATTTCCTGAAGTAAGAGTGTGTTCTAACTCTGATTAGTAATGCTCTCATTGAGCCTGTCAGAAGAATTACTTGTTAAAAACCAATCATGAAGAACTATTAAAATAAATAGAACTCTTATTATTAACATCAGGTGAAGATCTATTTTCTGAAATCTAACAAAAGGGCAGTTGAAAACTGAAAGCAAAAGAGCTGCATAAACTGTATGCTTATACAGAAAATATTACGTCAATGGACTTTGAACTCTGTACTACAGCCTCAAGCTATCATATAGTTTTGTTTTAATGTTAACATTTAAATGCATCAAAATGCAACAGCAGAGTTTTCACTTGAAAATGAGGTGGGAAGGCAGAATTGTCACAGAGCATCACGTTATTGCAAGTTATCAGCAAGACCAATCCCAAGACTAGCTCCCAACAGACCTCTGCCTCTTGAGACCGTGAAAGGTTAATGGCAATTCTGAGTTCTCACCCTTGATCCAAGGTAATGGACCTGTTGCCTTGCATCCAGAGGAGGGCCACAAAGGTAAGCAGAGGGATGGGATACTCCTCCTATGCAGAAAGGCTGAGAGTTTGGTTTGTTCAGCCTGGGGAAGAGAAGGCTCCAGGGAGACCTTACTGCAGCCTTTCAGTACTTAAAGGGGGCCTATGAGAAAGACAGGGACAAACTTCTTAGTAGGGCATGTCGTGATAGGGCAAGCATTAATGGTTTTTAACTAAATGAAGGTAGATTGAGAATACATATAAGGAAGAAATTTTTTATGATGAGAGTAGTGAAACACTGGAACAGGTTTCCCAGAGAGGTGGTACATGCTTCATCTCTGGAAACTTTTGAGGTCAGGTTGGTCAAGGCTCTGAGCAACCCAATGTAGTTGAAGATGTACCTGCTCATTGCAGGGCGGCGGGGGGGTGGATTAGATGACCTTTAAAGGTCCCTTCTAACCCAAACTATTCTATGATTTTGTGATCCTGACTAGTCGCCAGTGGGTCTTCCAGCTCTTTACTGGCATCAAGTGGATTATGTGGAGTCTCGGCACATTTCTGTTTCACTGTGACCTACCCTTGTTCTTAGTTCCAGCACCTTTCTTTTTTCCACAAAATTTCTATCACCAGTCTTTTTGCCCAGTTAGGTCCAATTCCCTTTTTGTGTTCCTGATGTGAGCTAATTTTCCCTCATATCATTAACTTTCCTGTCTGTGCTTTGGATACGCAACTTTCACCTATCATTTCTCAGTAACACCCGACTGTGTTTTCTCTAATGCACAGGTTCCCTGTCCTGGCCTCCCTGACCACTCAAAGTGCATGCTACAAATCCAAATTATTTCCCTCTAAGTGTTGTTTTCCCCTTTAATAAGGTCATCTCCCCTCTTTTTTCCTATCTTCTTTCTCTCTGAATTGGACCTAGATCTCAGATTTAAAAAGTTTCTTGCCCTGCTCGTCCATACTTATTCCTATTTCAGCAGTAACTTTGGTTTTCTTAACACTTTTCTGGTGTTCTGCAGCTTCACTTTCATAGAATCATAGAATGGTTTGGGTTGGAAAGGACCTTAAAGATCATCTAGTTTCAATCCCCCTGCCACGGGCAGGGACACCTCCCACTAGAGCAGGTTGCTCAAAGCCCCATCCAGCCAGGCCTTGAACACCTCCAGGGATTGGGCACCATCCCTGCCATTTTTTCCCACCAAAAATCCATTTTCCCCAGTCTATTCCATTTTGATTTTCCTTTTCCTGAACCCCTTCTGTTTTATAATAAGGTCACATTGAGAATGAGAGTAAATGAAAATTCATAGCAATCTCTTCCGTGGTCTGCTGTGTTGCTCATACTCAAACCAGTTTGTCTGAACTGAGTTTGGGTATTTCCGTACTAATGTCATTTGCATGACTGCAACTGAGTCTGAATTTGTTCCTGTCTTGTTTAAACAACACATTGTTGAAGCTCCTATTTCTCAGGACAATAAATATTACTACATCCTAATTTTGCCCATCTTTCCTCCTGGTTTTCCCAATTTCTCTCTCCATGCTGTGAAAGCTGTAGGCTTTAATTTAATGTCAAATGTAATGAAAAATAAAGGAAACATTAAAAAAAAAAAGTATTGAAAACTATTATGGAATTTCATTGGTTTGCCTCAGAATCAGTGAAGCTGAGCACAATACACACATGATAGTGGATCAGATTGTGGGGTGCAGCTTCTTGTTTGGTGTGTTGACTACTAGCTCCTCTGCATCCTTTATAATCTCATGCTTTATGACTTGCAGATCAGCCTGTGTATTTTCCCTTCCTTTCTTTCTTCTGTTCTCTTTTATGCTCATGAAAGCTGTGGGGTTTATTGTCTTGTTTTTTTCATGGAGACAAGTAAATTTTTTCACTCAGTCATGAATCTAGCAAAGAGGCAAATCTCCAAGGTTTAGCTTCTTTGTGAGAGATTTTTTTTCAAGCAGCTCTACATCTAATTTTCTTTGTATACCATCATCTGAGATTCTCAAGGTAGTGCTTATTGGCAGTGACCTGCCAGACATCCTGGGTCTTAAGGATGAATGAATAAATAACTTTGCTGAATGCTGCTGAATATGTGATAATGCAATTAGTATTCTTGCCAACTGAATTGAAAATGAGATGTTGTGTCTCCAGGGAACATTGTACTCCTTCGTAAATGCTTTTTCTTTTTTGTTTTTTTTTTTTTTTCTTTTAAATGCATCAGATAGATATGAGCTAAGCAAAAATGTCCATAAATTAAAATAGCTTTATACTGTAGATTAGGTGGCCACTACTGATTTGGCACTTAGAGTTCAATTTGCATATCACTGCTTAAGACAAAACAGACAAGGATATATTTTATTTTTTAATTTTTCATACAATTTAAATTATTACTGATAATTAAATACATAATTTTACATTCAGACCAATATATATAGGATGAAGTGGAACAAAGTGTAGGTTACACTGCATATTAACACTATCCCCAGGCAAAGGAAAGTAATAACTGCTTTGGATCAGATCAGTTAATTTCCAAGATCTGCTGAAGACAGTAGGGTATTTGCTAGAGCGGCAAGGAATCAGATGATACTAATCATCTTAATATATAATACTTAGAATGTGAATATTAATCAACCTTAAAGAGATTGGTTGCATATAGGTGCACAGGAAATAGTTCAGGGGATTGTTGCCCAGTATTTTTTAGTAAAAAAACCTAAAAGGCAGCTGATATTCTCCTTAGAAAATCTCACAAGGGCTAAGCATGACATACAGGCTATATATCACTTCCACTGCAACTGCTATAGACAATGATTTTAAAGCCATAAAGCAGTGAATAAATTAGGTATCTGTGCTCAGTAGGAGGGGTGAGGGAGAAGCTGACACACAAACTGGAGCTATTTGTGACTATGATGATTCCCTTTAGCTGAAAAAAATAACACATGTGGCTCTCTACTTCAGCCTTCCTGACAATATCGTGAAGTATTTTGTTGTTCAGAATGAAGAGGGAGAAAAAGAAAACAAAACAACAAAAAACCCAAACCCAAACCAAGACAAAGAAAAACCCCCAAGCCCCACAAAAAACCCCTAACAATACAGGAATACAGGAATTTTACAGAATACCAGAAAGACATCCACCCAAAGTAGACACTCAGTGAAGTTACTCCCCTATGTATGCAGCTCCTGAGGAGGAAGGAAATCATATCAAAGAGTTCATAGTATGAACCATAGAATATTGGTTCAGAAGAGGAGAAGCAGGATTGGAATCTCAAGAGCTGAACCAGCAAAATTTTATCTTACCTATTTCTCTTGCTATTTTTTCCCCCATGACATAAATGCCAATTCTTTATCCCATCTCCAACCCTCAGGATTCTGTATCTCTCTTCCTGGCAATGTTGTCTGGGACTGCATGATATGTAAGTTTGTGTTATCCCAGAAATGTACTATTTCACTATGAGATAAAGGTGAAGATGCACTTAAGCATGAGATGAAGATGTGACTGTCTTATACCAAAGTTTAGCCTTTTCCAACCCCACCAGGGTTTTGTGATTGTTTTCCAGCCTGAGCACATAGTACTTAGAGTTAAGAATATTTCTGCCTTTCATTCGATAGATTGTACTTTGGAGTTTGTCAGTTAATGAGCACTGAAACTTGTAGCATTTAATGTTTTCTGCAGTCAGAATAAGAAGAGATACTCCCCAGCTGTTATATTTCTTAAAAAGAAGCTTTATTTTCTCTTCTTTCTGACATATCCTTCTGTCCCTTTGAAACTAAGGTGACACCAAATGGAGGTATCAAGAAGTACAATATAGTGTGATGTGGAGAACTATAGAATGACTAGGAGATCTATAGACCTCTATAGACTACATTCTACAGACCATGATCTGATATATTAAATAAGCACCATATCCTCACCAATTCCAGGTTCTCATTCTTTTCTCAGTGATTTTTCTCTTGGTATCACTAACAAAACTTCTGATGCTGAGCAACTGAATGGTTAACATATCCATGGTATCTACCCAATATATGCATCAGGATAGTTGTAAAGATACCAGATTCCATCTGAAAACAATTTTAAGAGGAATAGCAACCCGAAACAGTTGCAAAAGCTTCCCAGTTTCTCAAATCTTGCTGTTGTATTTTTTTTTTTTTCATCTTAAAATATAAGAGTTTTCTCATTGGGTGA
>VXAK01002292.1:17545-40341 GCA_013399435.1 Arenaria interpres
ACAAATTGCGGACAACTGGTTATACAATATTTCACCACGTAAGAAGGAAAAAGTCCTTTGCTACTCTTTTCAAATTGACAGTCAGGGACAACTAAAGCTTGCTTTTGCTTAATATAGTCCATGGGTTGTTAGCTAATGCACTTGCATATGATGGATAAGACACGGTTTCAAATCGATGCTGTGTGTGATGCAAATGCGTGTAGTTATGATATCATTCTCTCAGCTGAATCTGTTCATTCTGTATATTTAATTGCTTGTTGGAGTGGAGCAGGAGAGTGATTCTGTTTCTAAGCTTTTGAGGCATTCACAATGGAAATTAGATATTAGGGTTCCAGTCTGTGTCTGAATCAAGCAAGGATTTAAACTTGGGTTTATCACTGCCTGAGCAGTGTTCTAACCAACAGAATGGATGGAAAAGGGGGAAAAGAAAGACAAAAAGATTTGGAACTTTTTTTTCTAGGTCAGAGATTTCATCTTGAACTCAAAAAAATTTTTTGAAAACAGTTTCACAAAAAATTCTATGTTCACCAACAAAGGTTGGGTTTTGAAGAAAATTTCTAATTTTCCAATTAGAAAAAAAAAATAGACTATTTTGGACCAAATAACAGGTCCACTTAATTATATTAGTTTTACAACTGAGTGTAACAACATTTTATTCACTAGAATTTTTCATAGCAGGGTAGGAAAGTCAAGAAAAGAAGTCTGGAATTCTTGGAAGGTTCTGGAAAATTAATTGGATAAAAAATGAAAGAACTCATTCTCTGACAAGTGTGTGTTTAGCCTCTCCTTTATGGTTATCTATTTCTGAGATAAATTTTTGTCAGCTTAGAAGCACAGTTGAACTATATCGACTGGAGCGGCAGGTATGAGTCAGAACACATTTAAACAGCAAAAGGTGGTGTAACCTAATGCATTCCACACTGTATTTTCTCATGTGGGCTCAGCTGATACGGGCAAATTTATTAAACCAAGAGGGTCTTTCACATACCTGAACTTAAAGGTATAGTACAAGTATTTCAAATGGGAAATTGGACTGTTAGGAAAGCTTATGATTCCTCAAATTAATTTCTGATCATGTATTTCCATTTCTAATTAAGAGTAACTTTCTTTCTATGCCTCCTTATCATAGATGCTGTAATATGTCATGTTAAACATTAATTCCCTACATTCTCATTCCAGGAAAAATGATCTAGATACTCAGCATTTATACTTTGTGGAGGCTGAAAAAATTGCATCAGGGGGCTTTTATTCCCAATGAAGATGTATGATAATATGTGTATAAAATGTTTAAATAACACCATCGCTGACTAGATGTGCAATTTTGTAGAAGACAATGACAATTAAGTGACAAGCTTCTAATCACTTCAGGTTTCCAGCATTTTATGAGAGGGAGAGAAAGATAGAAATAACAATTAACTAACCTAGTATTCTTTTATATTTGCAATTTCTGCAATTTCATATACTATTGAAATTCTACTCCTCAGGAGCTAAGAAAAATATATATTACACCTGCATATACATTAGGTGTTTTTGGAGTGGGTAGCAAAATAAACTTTTAGCAGTAGTATAAAAAAAAGTGTCTATTTTGGTATAAACTCATATTTTCTTAGTCCTGGGGCTATTGAATTTTTAAATATATGTAAAGTTAAGTGAATTTTATGCACCTGTTTCAGCGACCCATATTGCACCAACCCCTTGGACTTAACGTAGGAACACATTTAGAAAGAGAATGAGTATTTTTTCCTGAGGATTTCTTAATGCTCTATGCAATTGTCTGGTAACCCGAGATAGAAGATTTCAAAAAGAAAGTATATTGTACTTATATAGGCTTGTTTATCCATTTATTTGACTTTGTGCTTTTCATATATTTAGTTAGTATTGAGTTTTGATTTCATGTTAATTGCTTTGCTTTTAAAGTTTCAAGGAGTTACTGGATAATTTAATGTGCAAAGAGGTTAAAGCTAAATAGTGTAGCCAAATAGCAGAGGCTTTCTTTGAGAATGCTGCTGGAGTTTGGCTTCCATGTCACGTACTGGACCATAACATGTAAAATAAATGTCTCCTCCTGAAAGCTCTGCAGTGAGAGACTTAAAAAAGGGAGGAGGAGTGGTATAGAAATATTTTTTTAAAAAATGAAAAGGTAAGAACTGAGAAGTTACTGAGAGAGACTGCAATTTAAAGGTGCTAAATCAATATAAGCTTACACATTTTAAGGAATTTTTAAATGCCAACAGATCAGTGAATAAAATGTGTGAATCTATTTAATGTATGAGAAATCCTCACCTGAATTCCAGCCTGGTAACACTGCATTTTAGCAATAGTTGTGGTATAAAAATAGGCTTCAACAGAATGCATTAGTTCAAACCAGTAAGAAGAAATGGTGCTTTCTTTCTGATAAATTGACACTAAAGCAAAATCTTGGCAATCTCCTATATTATTTAGAGGAGCAGTGATCAAAGGAAGAGGGATACAAAGAACTAGCACTCTCATATATTCTGTACTGATGCAAAGATATTGTCAGTAATGGTGAATACAATTACTACCAAGGACTGCTGGGGAAATGCTTTTAAAACTCACATTTATAAATCTTTGCTGCAAGTTAGAAGGAAGAGCGTAAAAGGAACCCCGACAATATTCAAGTACCTGCAAGTATTTATGGTGGCTTAATTACACCACTATTTTTTCTCATGTAGTGATGTTTTCTCAATACATTGCTTTTTATGTAGCCACTGTACGTGCAGACAATTTTATCATTAACTTGCTGCTTTACAAAAATATTGGATTCTAAATTTCAAAATAATGTACTCTGCTCTCATATTAATAATAACAAAAACAAACTCTTTATTCTTAAGCACGTAGTAAAAGGGGAGGCTATAGGAAGTTTCTAATTTTGTGTTTTGTCAACAGTGGTCTGCTCTCCATCAAAATTTCACCCTGATTCTGCAGCAGTCAGAGCAGCAGTCAACGCAACGGCAACTTGCTGCACAGAGTACAAAACTGTGCGTGAGCTTCAGATTATTTCTTTTCTGGATGTAGACTAAGTAAACCAAAGTATTACTGTTTTGGTGTCTTCCTGATCAGGCATGACAACAGGTAGAAAAACTGCAACAACGATTGATACAATATTAAAAAAAGCCATTCTTATTTTTTCCCCCCTCAGAGTAATGCAGCAAGCACTTCCAAAATCCACCTTTCACTTTATTTTCCGGGATGAGGTGAAGAAGAAGGTATTTTTATTCTTTTATTTGTAATACTCTCAATGATGGCTGTTACAACTATTTTTAATCAGAATACTGGATTCGTATTTTGCAAGTATAATTCAAAGTGTATTCTGTGGAATCCAGAGACTCACATCATTTTTAATTTCCAGAAAAGGAATCCTTTGTTTGTGACAATATACAGGAATAAACTTTCTGTGAAATACAAACCCAGTAGAAATACTGATTATCATTCATCATTTTGTATGACTTTGTCATACGTCTCAACAATATTTAATGTCTTTCCTAAAGCACTACTACCTTCATTAAATTGCATGCAAATATATTTTTTAAAATAAGGACTTTCCATAAGTGAAGTTTGAAAATACAACCTCTAATATGTTGAAAAAGAGAAAAATATTGTTTGTGAATATAATGGTTTTTCAAATCCTGTTCATAATGTTATGAAAGTTGATTCTTGGTAAGCCTGACATATGGTTTTGAACATTTGCTGTTGACAATACAGAAGTCATAGAGTCCAAAATTCCTATTTTTTTGAAGGGTGATGAACCATTTGGCAAGACAATAATTAAATTCATCTGTCCAAAGAGGCTGTAAGATACGTCTACCCCAGTGACTCTGGTGTAAACTTCACTTTGTAACCGATCTCATGGGCACTGGAGACAGAAAAAAAGTAGGCATGGGGATAAGTTTTGGACAGTTTCCACAGCCCTCTTGCTCCTTTAATCATTCTACCAGCAAAAAGGGAATATTCACGCCTAGGAGGGAAGTATTCTAGGATCTCAAAAACTATTCCATCTTCAAAGAGCACCTTGTCTGTACTCTTTTATCTTGGATAGGATGATTTTTTTTTCCTCTTTTTCCCTTTCAAAGAATGTAGCCTGATTCTTCTGCCAGGTGCTAAAGGGAATATATGCTTTCAAAGATGTTGAGGTTTAACCCCAGCCAGCAACTAGAACCACACAGCTGTTTGTGCTCTTATCCCCTTTTTCTCCTAAAAAGCAGGGGGAAGTGGGAAGTTTGAAGAGGCAAAAGAAAAGGAGAGGAGAAGGGAGGAAAAAACCTCATGTTTTTTTTCTCATTGGTGAGTTAAAGACAGTTCAATAGAAACAATAATAGAAAAGAAAAAAATAACATAAATAATAATAATGACATGGATCACTTTCATCACCAGGTGAATTGGCACCAGGATTACAGAGATCCTGGGCAGAGATTAGTGGCCCCCTGCTAGCCCCCATTTATGTATTGTGCATGGTGTCTATGGTAAGGAATATTTCAGTGGTCATTCCATCATTCTATGGTTCCATGGGAAGCTGAAAAAGTCCTCAAATAGTGTAAACATCACTTAATAGCAACTAATAAAAATAGGTATTTTTGACATTCCTTTCACAGCAAAGTTTTGGATCTGTTGTTGAACTGTTAAAATCTGTGAGAAAAAATAATGGGTTAAACTAGTTGCTTTTCTTTTTTACCAGCTATAACAGCAGGTAGCAATCTCACTTTACCTTGAAGGTGTCATTCATTACAAGCTACTTGCTTTCAGTCATGGTGATTTCAAATGGTGGAAAATCACCAGGGAAGCCCACTACTCATCTCTGAAATAACATACCATAAAAGCATGGAAATTAATATCCATTTACAAGGTATTCAAATCATATATTTTGCTTGCAGTTGATTTCCTTACTGGAAGTTGAAGGTAGCCAAAGATAAAGTTCTTCTAACCTTGGCAAGGGAATTTATTCCAGAAGATCTTTAACACTTAAAGCAAGTGACTCAAGATGTTATATTACTTTTAAATTTTCAGCAGTCCTGCAGTTCCTTCTTTGCCCATCATTTAAACAGGGACAGTCTCTGCCACTACCTCAGATGGCATCTATAATATCTCTGTACATGAACAGTAACTCCCACTGAAGTGGTATGGCTACTCCACAGACAGATAAAGCGGTTGCATAAGAGTAGAGAAGGATGGACTCCTGTACTCTATGACTTCAAATGGGATTTATGTAATACGTTAAACAACTTAAAAGAAAGGATGAAATATGAAACTCCCCATAATTGATCAGGGATGACACTTCTTCTATTAGTTTTTTGACTATGCAGCACTGGTTAAGATCAAGGAAAATTGTCAACAGCAGCAAGATAGAAAGGTTTGTCATATGTTAAAATCCTTCCAGTGCTAAACTTTAATGATGAGAACACAGACTAGTCAGACTAGTCACGGGCTTTTAGAGTTCACAGTTTCCTCCCAGCACAGTCCTGACACTCAAGATCCTCTGTTCATTTATTCTGCTGGGTTATCTCAGAATTTTCATCATTCTGCCATTTGAATGCTTTACAAATACTACTGAATTAAGCTTCAACCTACTGGCACTCATGCAAGTCTGCAGCAATTCTGTAGTTTCCTCAGGACTAGCACCAGTATAATATTGTAAAACATTCAAACTTTTTATATGCATTTCAAATGACAAAGTAAAATCTACAGTATTCCTGGTTAATTTTTGAGTTTCTGGGCAAACCTTAAAAGACACATACATGTGTGTGTATAAATACTGTATGAGTGAGTGTGTGTGCATACAACTATATAAGTATGTGTACATATATTTTTAACTTTAAGAAACCCTTGAGGATTCTAAAATCAAAATCACAGAGCAGCAGACAGTGGTATAAATACTATTTTAATGAATCATATTCTGGTAAATTTTCTCAGTGAAATCAGTATCAATGAAGTCAGCTGAAGAAATTCTCACACATTTAAGTCAGTCTCTAAATCAGGCTCAAGATGATTGCCACAATTTGATTTCTTTTAGTTAATATCTGTTGTACTGTTATCAAAATCATGACAATTTTCAAGTTTGCAAATTATTTTAATATGAGTCCAAGAAAATGTGTACAATTTTGAAGCAAAGTTTGACTATATACTAAGTTTGTCTGGAATGGAATTAATTTTCTTCACAGCAGCTTGTATGGTGCTGGATTTTTCCGATTTGTGACTAAAGCAATGCTGATAACACACCAATATTTCAGTTGCTACTGAACAGTGCTTGCACAGCGTCAAGGCCTTTTCTGTTTCTCACTCCGCCCTCTCAGTGAATAGAATGGGGATACAAAAGACTTTGGGAGGGTACACAGAAAGTTGACCCTAACAAACCAAAAAATATTCCATGCCATATAATGTAGACCTCAGTAATAAAAAGGGAAAAGAGGGGTTTCCAGCAGGGTTGGCTATCTTTTGCCTGGGAACTGGCTGGGCATCAGTCTGCCTGTGGGAGGTGCTGATTGATTGCCTCTGCATCACTGGTTTTGGTTTATTTTCCTGCTTGCTTCTTCCACTTCTGCTTTGCTTATTAAATAGTTTTTATCTTGGCCCACAAGTATTCTTGCTTTTACTCTTCCTCTTTCACTGTCCCACTGTGGGGGAGTGAGTGAGCAGCTGTGCTGTGCTTAGCTGCCTAGTGAGGTTAACCGACAACAGGTTAGTTACTAATCAATAGTTGTATTTTGGAAATTGCTATTTTTAGAAAAAATCTTTAATGTTTTATGAATTATGTTAAATGCATTAAGATTTCCTTTAATTGTTTTTTTTTTTTTAATTTTCAGCCTTAGACACTTGACAAATGTTCCAAGTCCAGGGTATTTTTTTTCTTTCTAATCCACATTACGTTCAACTAGTAACTAGGTGTGAGCTACACTCAACAACCTGGCCACCTGTTAGGAATAGAGCTAGGAGCTTCCAAAACCAAAAGGTGATCCAAGACAATCAAAATTTGGGTTCTCCAGTTTTTAGTGAAACAGAACCATGGTACCAGATGGTTTATGATACCAGTGACAGCGTAAGATTTCCCAGCAATGGCACATTCAGCAGCAGAAAAGGTCTCAAGGTCTCTTATGGATGTAGGTGGAGCAAAAGAACTGGGAAGGGACACACAAGTTCTGTGGATGTGGACTGGAAAAAATCAGTGGAGTTTTGAGACAATGGGAGGACTTGGGTTTAAGAGAAAGAGGAGTCCGTAGGATTTCAGGCAACTGAGTAAACACTCAAAGGACAATGGTTTTCTCTAACAGGTCTAATGCTGAGATATGAGAGTCCATTTTCTCTTGCTCCCTATCACATGATGTAAGCTGTCATTGAACCATTGATTTCACAGTAAATATTACTTTCAGAAGGAAGAAGTAGATTTTCAGTTGTGTAATAACTCTGCTGTGGTCAATATATGCACTGAAGGCAGTCATTGAAGAGCTAATCCTTTTGGAAAAAAACACCTCTGTAGAGTTTCAACTTCTTCTGATGAAATACAAAGCCAGATATAAGTATTTCAAGCCAGCTTTCTTCAAGAGTAAGCTCAGATTTAGATTCCTTAGAGTACTGTTGTTTTAAAAATCACTATGTTTCGGGTCCTCTTTCTCTTTTGTCTTGTAGAAGTGTTGGAATGTTGGTAATACAATACAGATTCTTCAGACAAAGTGACTGCTGAATAAACACAGTCAGTCACAAACTTCAATGTTCATGCTAGCTTTCCCACCGGTTCATTTAGCCATTCCAATCAGATGTTGATGTACATTCTCTTAAATCTTTGAAATGGAGATCCTGTATTCATGAGCAACGAAGGGTCTGACTTTATCTAGATGGCAATAATTCAAGTATTTTGGAGAAAATTTCACATTAAAGATCAATTTATAAATCATGCAATTTGAGTTGAGTTTGGACTCCGGCATTTTTTGCCGTAATATATGATGCTTCTGAATTGGAGATTTATAACCGCAATTCATTTGAAAGTCTTATTAAACACTAACCTACTTCTAATGATGCAAGCCATTACACAGGCACACACACACAAGCATATACACTAAGTATAGGATTTCTTTACAACACTAAATATCCAAATGTCAAATTTGCATATTTGTCAGAGCTATTTTCCTATGTCTGGTACTCCCAGAGTCAGTAAAATAGGAACATTTCCTTAAACAATCAGAAATATTGCTAGTAATTCCTTTTCCAAAACAAAAATTGGATTGTATTTATTTTGAATATTAAACATTGTTTCATGGTATTTACGTAAGCATATAATTATGCAATAATTCCATATTAATCTACAACTATATGTATGTTTAAATTACTGTCAACATCAAATGAAGTGAAATGTGGACTTCAATGTAAGTATCAGGATGCAGTGGTAGGTTAATTGAATCTATCATTGAAGTCAGCAGTGTTAGCATACCTTACAGAAGAAACAGCTCTTCTCCTTTGCTGTCCTTATTCTTTTGTGATGACCTGGCTATTAGTTGTTCTTATCTTTTTTTACTTTTTTCCCTCCTCTCCCTGACATTACTGTTACAAGAACCAAAAACTCTTGCTCACAATTTATTTTCCTTTTGTAATCCTATTTACCAACAGATAAGGTAAGAAGGTGGCATTTGTTTCTTTTTCTTTTCCTAGCACTTAAGTCCAGCTTGGCAAGAATGGGAAAACATTTATAGCTCTTACATACTAGAAACAAGTCTATATGCCATTCTGATTTCATAGGATAATGTTCAAAACAGCTTGCAAATTTGACTACTTTTCCATTACTAGACACACCAGGTTGTCTCCTGGATGTAGGATATTTGGATCTTACTTGATTCACAGTAACAGCAAAGACTGTAAAAGTTCCTTTTGACATCTATTTTCCTCTTTTTAGTTACCCTCTTTTTTCAGATTGATTCTTTGTACCATAAATGTGAACCTTACTTAAGGCAATAATGCTGCAGACTCTTTCAGTGGGGTAGGGTCAGGAAGATAATGCATAAGATTTCTCCTGAAGAAAGTTGCCTAATAGAGTTGTGCAAAAGCTTCCAGTCGTGTTTCTGGTATTTCTGAGCAGCTACTTCAGCTGATCTTGAATCATTTGATAATGTGGTAAATTTTCATTTTCGTAGAATTCATGAACTATTTTTAGCCAATTTCCCTATAAAGGACCATATTAAGTTTGAGCAGGCCTTGGAAAGGTAAAGTTTATAATTATTGCTTACTTTTCTTCTCCTTCCTTTTCACCCATGCCTGTGTCATTTGTGTAGTCCTCCTCCACCCCAGCTTCCCCACCTTCCCATAATGCTTTTCCTTACCATGTACATGAAAGGCTTACAGATGCAAAGTTTTTAATGATAAGAGCTGAATCTACCAACAGAGGATGACTTGTTGCAATGTTTAGTTCCTGCTCCAAGCTCTGCACCAGCAGAATGATGTCCAGGGATTGCATTTTGGTTTTCATATTGCGTTAGAACTGTGATCTTGTTTGAGAAGAAGAAAAATCCAAAGCTTTTCTCTTGTTAAGTCATTTTTAGAAAGTGATTATAAAGACATCTAGTCTGTTTTATTTTGAAACTCTAACCATGTAAAATGTATTCTTTCAAACATGATGGAGATTCTTCATTATTTTATAGTATTAGTCATATATCTGACTATTTTTGCCTGAAATACTTGCACAGACCATAAACACACAATTAGATTTTGTACCATAAGGGACTGGAGCAGACATACAATATAACGAATAAAACCATTACAAATCGTATAAACCCTGGTTTTTAGAAAATTCTTTAGGACTTCTAGTCTTACATGGAATTCTAAAGATAAAGCTATGGAAGTTTGGGATTATTTTGAAAATCCAATGGATCAGCAACACAAATAGATAGCGGAGGAGTGTTCAATTTTCTTGCAGACTTTCTTAAAAACAGGTGAGTTTTGTGAAGAAAACATCCTCTATTGTTCAAAGGTTTTTAAGAATAGGTTAAACAAACTTTCTGGCAGGATAACTGGTCCCTTAAAGTAGCAGATAGATTAGATGGTTTCTCAAGTTTCTTTGTAGTCAAATTTTCTTTGATTCAGTTATTCTTTGTTGCGTATGGTCATCAGAACAGTAAGTAATATATGCCTTAAACTAAATTATTAGAATATTGAATGTTAGTTCTGTCAGTATCTTCCCCATTATCCAGTGATAGCAACTTAAAGGAAACATAATAGATAAACACTACTCACCAAAAGATAACTTTCACCACTGTGAACATTAAATTTCTAGCTGATGAACTTGTGCATACTTCTGACTATAATGTCAGCCAATATAATTTTGCACTGAATCATCAATATCATCAGAAAACATGCTAATCAGAATCAGTGGGCCACAGAAACCATGATAAATAAATAGTTTTAGTGACAACTTAGCTATGTGAGCTTACAAGAAAAATGGGGCAGTTCTGCAGACACATACAGACCCATGCTTGAAACAATTATCTGTGTATTTCTTTACAAGTGCAAAGCTATTTTTTTGAGTAGCTTGTAAGGGGTAAAGTATGATGGCAGTCCTCTCTCTAGGTCTTCCTGAGCCAGGCAATCTCAAGTCCTTTTTTTATATCAGGTTGTGGGTGATGATGCCTGACTTTACATTGATCAAAAAGGTCTTTCCTGCCTTGGTTGTCCAACAGAGGAGAAAATGTCAATACCTGAGAAAACACAAGCCATCAGACACACCAAAAAAATTAAAAATGTATTGGGACTGCATAGCTTGGGTAACAAAGCATATAATTTTTGAGAGAATAAGATAACTATTGAGTGGCACATCCTCATTTCTACTGTATCACAGAAGCTGGCTTTCATAGAGCATTTAAAGGTCCTGATAATTCAAAAATAAATACTCTCTGTGAAGGTTTCTATTATGTTGGTATATGAAGGCATTTATATCATTCAGTGCAACTCAAAGCATTTTGGGAAGTACTGTATAAATTACATATCCACAGATGGAGTGACTTTTGCAGCCACACAAAGCCACTAATATTATATATACTTTGAATTATTTCTCATTCAGGCATGACTGCTGTCCCTTTGCCACTTAATGTATCACACTAGTTTTGCATCTCCTCTCAATAATAGTACCTCCAGTTATGCAGCATCTTCTAGTAATAAAATTTTACCATTTACTGTAGTCTGAATCTAAATTATATTTCTAAACATTTAATCTGCAGGAATTTGATCTGGAGCTATTCAGCTATAGCACATCTATAAATAGCTCAAATATATCTAAAATCAATGGAACAAAAGTCTGAATGCAGTTGAATATTGCAATTCTAATAGTACAGCTGGTGAAACTCAGAGTTTTTGGGACTTAATCCAAAGCCTACGGAGGTTAGTGGAAACACTGAAATGTCTCAAAGGTCTAATCCCATTGTCCTGGTTTCTACTGTAAACGCCTAAGACACTCACGATCCACTCAGAATTCATCACAAGTTGACTTGAAAACTGGCCTCCACTTACACAGACTGTTTTCAGAAAACTTGACCTAAATTTTAAGTTAAACAGGCAGGGAATCTGACTGCATGTTGCTGTATGTGCTTGTTTTGACCCTGTAATATGGCACAACTAACAGAGACAGCCAACAGTTGTAGCAGTTTGCAAAGCAGTTTCTGTGCCCTGTTTCCTTGATGTGTTCTTGAGTTTCTGGGCACTTTGTCAGAGACCTGGGAACCCTCAAACGAACTGCTGCTGCCAGGTAAGGCTAAGGATATGGTAAAGATGGTAACGTTAGTTCTAGCAGATTCTGACAAACACTCAGCTGTCCTTCATCAAAGGGCATCTGCAAACCTTCGTTCTAGCTTAACCCTAATTAGGGAGGGTCAAGTCTTTTAACCCATGCTACGGAGAGGTACACTTCCAAAGTGCCTCTACTAATGTATGCAGCCTGGGGAATAAACAAGAGGAATCTGAACTATGCAGTTACGAGGTTATGACCTCAATGGGATGATAGATATGTGGTGGGATGGCTCACACACCTGGAGTACCGGCATGGAGGGATACAGGCCTTCTAGGAAGTATAGGTGGAAGAGTTAAAAAGCAGAGTTGCCTTTTATGGTGAGGACTGCTGGAATACATTGAGGCCTGCTTTGGGATGGGTCAGGAACCTACTGAGAGCTTACAGGTCATGATTAGCAGGCATTCTAGCATGATTGCCATTGTAGATGTCTTCTATCGATCTTCTTATTAGGAAGAAGTAGATGAGGCTGTCTTCAAACAACTGGAAGAAGCCTCATGGTCACAAATTCTGGTCCTCATGGGTGACTTCACTCCGATACCAGGTGGAAGGACAATGTCCAGTTCTAGGTTCCTCAGTACAATGAAGATACAGAGCTACTGAAGGGAGTTCAGCAAAGAACCATTAAGATATCTAAGGGTCTGGAGCATCTCTCATATGAGAAAAGGCAGCTAAAACTGGGACCAATTAGGTTTGAGAAGAGCAGGTTCAGGGGGAAACTCATCAATGTGTACAAATACCTGATGGGAGTGAATGAAGATGCAGGGGCCAGACTCTTCTCAGTAGTGCCCAATGACAGGGCAGGAGGCAATGGGTACAAATTAGAAAACAGGAAATTCTATCTGAACACAAGAAAACACATTTTTACTGTCATAGTTGTTGACCACTGGCATGAGTTGCCCAGAGAGATTGTGGAGTCTCCATCTGAGGAATCATTCAAAACCTAAATGGACACAATCCTGGATAACCTGTTCTGCCTGACTGTGCTTTGCGCAGTGGGATTGGACTAGATGATCTCTAGAGATCCCTTTCAGTCTCAACTATACTTGTGGTTCTTGACAGATTTTTTTCTGAATAATATGCTACAGATCCCGTTCAGTAGGAACCAAACCCATTCTGTCTTTTAGTTTATCTCTGTGCCACTAATCAAACCAGTCAGTGGGAGATGTTTCCAAACTGATTCCTGTGGATTCATCTTTGAGTTCCAATGATGAGTTCTTACTGGGTGCTTATTAGATTCAGCAGGATGAGTTTCATGCTCCTGCCTCCGGCAGGAATACAAACTGAAGTTAAGTATTCTCAGTTTGTGATTTACAGTGAAGTTTTATGAGAGTGCGCATGTAATTACTCAAGGAAATGGTAGGGGTTCAGGACGTTTTCCAATGACACTTTAATTATATTTGTATGGTAATACATCATTTTTCTGTCCTTGACTCTCAAAATAAGTAAAAATAACTTTTGCTCAGATAATGTTTACTGGGGCTTAATGATTGAAGAACTACACGTATAAAAAAAATAGAAAGGTATTATAAAAAAAGATAAAATGTAACAGAACAGTGAGTTATAGCTGGACTATCAATACAAAACTAGAGAGAGCTACTCCTCCCAGCCCCACCTAGTATGCATTTTAATTTGTATTACCCCATAACATTTAATTGTAACCATTTAATGTATAGAGATAACATTATTTTATCAGTTGGATGTGCACTTTATCAGGAATTCTGTTAAGGAGTTATCTGTTCTACCTACTTAATTTTTTTATTTAGAAAACCTATTATTTTATAACCTATATGGAGCTCATCATCTTGACTTTGTTTTATGCATTCATTTTCTCTTTAGAGATGGAGGATGTCTTTATAGGTAAGTGAACTTCCATTTCACCTTCTAAGAAGACTTAAAAGATTACTTGGCAGCAAAATTGCTGGCTTACATGACAACAACAACAATTTTTCTGCTAGATCACATGCTCTAACATGCAGGTATGACAAATCTACATAACAGTTAAATCTACTTAAATTGAAGACTTATACTCTCTGCCACAGAAAATGGTAAAAGCAATCCCCATCATCCCAGAAATCTCATTTCCACAGTTTCAGAAGTAAATTTACAGAGAAAACAATTAAAAAGATTGATGTGCTTCATTCTACTGTCAGAAATTGGAGTAGATGGAAACTCCAAGAAGGAGCTTCGATATCTTCATTTTAAAGGAAGGAAAGAGAAAACATTTGGATCCTGAGATGTAGCTGGAATTCTAAACCCTTTCCCAGGTGTTACTGAAATGAAGACTCTCTAGGGAAAATTAAGATATGGGAGGATATGTCTGTCTAAGGAGATTTAACACAACTGTACTGCCTGTGAAAATTGATGTATAGAGGAGAAAGACCTAATACGAGGCATGATTGCCATAAATCTACCATGAGAATGAATAACTACACAGTAAGTTTCAGCAAAATATAGGCACAGCTGTTTAAAAATTGGCATTTCTCATCTTCATCATATCAACAGTTGTCAGATTTCATTAGGCAGCAGCTTGAAAGCCCTGAACAATGAGAGGCTGAAATATCAAGGGCCTACATTATTATCTGTCTTGCACACTTTGACTGCCAAGCATTTCCAATGCAAGCTATCACAAGTAGCTGAATGAGCTAACCTTCACTATATTTTCTTGAGGATTAAATAAAATGACACTAAAGGAGAGTTTATAAAAAGAATTTCAAGTTTTGAAGTGATTTAGAACCAGAACCAGTCCTCCTCTGAAAGCGCTTCTTTCTATTGGAAGGAAACTTTGTTGAATGTAAAGTTGCATGCAACACCTGGCTCAAGGTAATGACTTTGCTCTTTGAGCTGGGACCCAGAATCAAACAGCCTGACCTCTTGAACTTTAAACAAGATCATCAACTATAGATCCTTTTAGATCCCTTTTTTTTTTTTTTTCCCAAGTTCAAGGCTTTTCTCATCCTGCACCTTGCTTTCAGTTAGTAACTGTAAATCTATCAGATTTTGATATGGTGTCATATGCTTTTTAATGAGTCTATTTAACATGCAATAAAATTGAATCAATTTAACGAGTCTGGTAAAGTTGAAATTTATAGGTATAAGATCCAAACCGCAATGTAAACTACCTTTGCCAAACAAGGATCACTATTCACAAACATAGTATCAGGAGAATTTTGATTTAAAAATGCTTCCCTCTTCATTAATGGCACACACTTAGAGCATACATTAAGCACCATTTCTATTTTCCTCATTTTCAGTATTCCCTTTACTTCCAGAATCCTTTAAATAATTTGGCTTTCTCTAACATCTGTTGTAAAAGATGTACTACTTCATTAAACTTATCCAACAACAGTGATGCAAATTTTAAGAATTATTATAATCCTGGTTTCTCCCTGTGGACAGAAGCATTTCCCATTCAAAATAGATAACTAATTCAGCGTGAAGATTTCATTTTTTTTCATTTCTTCCCCCATGCCTGCCCAACTCCCTTCTTTCCTTGAGCAGCTGTAATCAACCTGAAGATCCTAACCTGCAAAAGGGAAGAAAGGAATGAATCCTCACCACAATGTTCTTTCACTTAAAGGTGGTTCCCAGGTGACCTAAAGGGGTTTCTTCTGAATTTTTTTCATTGTTTATTTATTAATTTATTTTTATTGAGGTATAATTTGAGATCATATAATGGTAATTTTATAGAACCTCAGAATTGTTCCATGATGCTCCCAGGCATAGAGGTGAGATTGACAGGTTGGTAGTTCCCAGAGTCCTCCTTTCTACCCTCTTTAAAAATGAGTGCAATGTTTCCTTTTTTCCAGTCACCAGGGACTTCACCTGACTGCCAAGACTTCAAAAATATCATGGAGAGTGGCTTGGCAACATAGCCAATTCATGGATACATCTCGTCAGGTCCCATAGATTTCTGTATGTTCAGGTTCCTCAGGTGATCACAAACCTGATCTTCTCTTACAGTGGGAGGGGCTTTTCTCCCCCACTCCCTGCCTTGAGATCCATCCACTTGAGAGGTGTGGAGGAGAGGTTGCCAGTGAAGACGGGCGAAGAAGTTACCTCAGACTTCTCCTCATCCATTGTTACCAGTTGCCCATCTTGCTCATCAGGAACGGTAGGCTTTCTTTGTTCCTTTTCTGGCTGATACGCTCGTTAATATTTTTTTTAAAGTGGAGACACAAAGAATATAGATGAGAAAGTGTCTAATTGGGGAGGGAGGGGTAGAAGAAGGGATTTGTCTAGGAAAGTTCTGTTAATAAGCCTGGTAGGTGTATGCATCATTTATGAGCCTGCCCTAGAAAAAGTATGGTACTAAGGATATTAGGAGTGATGGCAGTTTGAGAAGTGTCAGATGATAAAATGGAGATAAAAACAGAAAGTAAAGCTAATTACAACCAGGAAATCTGCAGTGGCTATACTGCATTGTTCAGGAGTTCACTGCTACAAGACATTATTTTCAAAATCTCAGTGCATTTAGTGTACTGTAGAATTTAATGGGCATGTGTTAAAACTAATGTGAAAATAAAACCTGATTTTTTTTTTTTCCCTAAGTGGATGTTTTCTCTTCTCCCGAGCACCAGCTATAGGGGCATAAGTAGAGAAGAGACAGCTGAAAAAGGCATCTGCAAAGTTATTAAAATGAATTTCTTTGAATTGCAGTCCTTTGGTAGTTCAAGAAAAATGTTTTCCACTGTGCTTTATTTAAAATAGGTAATCTAAAAATTATGTGTATTGAATGAGCTACATTGGTTGGATTGATTAAATAAAAAAAATATGTGTGACAAAAAAGCAATGGTAACTTTTTGATAGGCATATACATATGAGAAACCATATGAGATTACCTAACTTAGGTAGTTTCCTTTGAGCTGGTTTGCTAATGATAATTCTAATTATTTTTTCACATCCAAACAGGGAATACCCATTCCAGGCTAATTTTCCTTCTTTGAGTTGCAAACCCCTAGAGCATTCTAGCTTTAGCACAGGCTCAATACATTCCAAAGTGCATACTTTATATGGGAATTGTGTATTTAATCAACTTCTGCACTAGCCTGTATTTGAATAGATACCAGGGAAAAAAAGGAACTTGTCATTTTTTTACATCTTTGGAATGGTTTTTGTTCAGTGTCTGACCTACAGGATACATCAAAACTAAATAATTTATGCATCAAAATAAGGACAGCAAGATCAGAGAAGATGTATGATTTTTACAATAGGGAACATTCAGGGTATGTGAGACATACTTCTGAATGTTAAGGAGGGGATTTTTTTTTTCTTATTTTTCATTGCAAGTAAATGAGCTCAAAGATGCAAGAAAAGAAATTAGATTCTAGAAAAAGTCAAACTTTGAGTGCCTGCTAGATAGGAATTAACTACTTTCTTTGCTCCTTGGGATTTTCTGTGGACCTCAGGGAAGGAATGTTCTGGGACGTTGCCTTAGCAACGCTACACTTTAATAATTGCATTAGTCAGAAAATGAAAATCCCTCAAAATACTATAGAAAATCACAGAGTGCCCACAAAAAGAAAATTATCACCTGTAGAGAGGTCTCTTTTTACTATATCTTGGGTCTTCTCTTTCTCAGTCTGTGGTAGATGCTTATTACTTTTACAGACGTTCCCCAGCTGGGGACAGGTAGAACATTATATATTAATACATACTCCATCTGAACTTATTCTTGAGTAGATGTGGCACAGAATTCAGGGACTAAGTTTCATTTCTTCAGTCTTACCTCTATACCTGCCAAAAGGAAAGCGTGGAAGTACAGCACTGCAGGAATCGTTTTCTCATTGCCCATGCAAGAGAATGAAAATCTAAGGGGTAAACCCCTCTTCCTGTATAGAGGAAAGGGATCCAAAGGTATATGGAAATCACTCTAATATTGAAAATGTTCCCATGACATAACACTAAAGATTGCTCAGAAGTAGTGTCATGGTGACCAGCAGTTGATGATGCAGGTGTATTATTCCAGATTGCTGTCACTTCAGGGTCAGTTATCCTGAGTTTATAGGTCAGTAATTTTTTGCATAAATCAGTGCAAGATATTAATTTTGAATGAATCATTCTATGTAAATCATATGCATATATGTACATAGTTATGACTTTCAATTAAAAATATGGTTTATACATGTGTATACAACTTTACTGCAAGATTAACATACAATAAGAAATGTTTGCTTATAGAACTGATTTTTGTGAGTCAAACCACACTGCAACAGTGAAAGCTTTCTCTCTGAATGAAAAGTTTCTACTTTTCATTCTCTATCTTTTGTAATCCTCTAGTGAAAAAGAAACATAGCATTTTATTTCTCACTATTTTTTTTTCCTGTTCTATTTCGCAAAAATTGATTATTCCACCCCCTCCTTTGTTTGTCATGGGCCACATACTACATTAGAAATGGAGTATTTGCTCACTTGCTTTGTAAAAGCATAATCAATTATGTCAGCAATGATGCAAATGACATTCTAGAAACAGGATTTTTTAGACTTTCCTTCACCATCAGCTAAGAATCTATCTTTTTCTCAGTAAATTACTGTCATTCTATATATTAATGTAAGAATGGATTAAAGCCTTTTTATTGTGGATTAAGGCTGTGGTTATATAAGCGAGGTTTCCATGTAATTTAGATTATGCTGATTGAAATTCTTTTTTCAGGTGCTAGGATCAGAGGTTAGAATATTTGATACCTAATTTTTACTAGCCTTTTTGATTTGTTAAGAAGATAAATGTTATGACAGGTTTGGAAGGTGTGTGTATACTAACATTCACAAGCAAGCAAGCAGCATAATTTTAAAATAAAAGCTTGGATAAATGTTGCACATTAGTGTTTGTGAACATTCACTTGACTTTTCCATCCTAAGAAATTATTATTCAATTTTATTTTTCTCTGCTGACCAGTCATAAATATGTTTTTTTCACAGTTATTTTCCAGAAATAGCTACCATCCATACAGCAGTATTTTACCTGCAAATAATAATGCCAGTATATAAATGAGTCTTTACAGGTCAGAATCAAACAGAATACTTCATGGCACAAGGCAACACGAGGAGTTTAAAAAATAAAGACCTCATGTAGCTTTAGAAGACTTGGAATTAGAAATCCAAACAGGCTTAAAGAAAACAGTGTTGGAATGGTTTTCAAAAGGTCATCTATTTCATCCTCTTTTTTCACATATATTTAAATTTTCCCTAGGTACTTTTATGACAGTTACTTAGGATGTAGTTACTTGGGATGTCCAGGTTGCCTAAGAAGCACAGGACAATAATAAAAGAAACGTAATGTATTTTATATCTAAAAGTTTTGGGTTTTTTTCTCTTCCTCAAATAGGTTACTACAAATAGAAACCCATTCCATTTTGTAAGCGTATTTACACATTATTTTTTTTTCAAAAATAGGGGTATCCTCACTATTGTATCTTCAGTTTCGAAATCCTATTCTTTTTATCATCCAGAGAGAAATCATTTGAAGTCTTGATTTACTGTTCTCTGAGCTCCAGCTGTCTCAGTTTAGCAGTAATATTCCCACTTATTCAAGCAAATTGAATGTAGAGAATCCCAATATAACTTTTCATTCTGATAGCGTATAATGTTTAATGTAGGTAACGTATAATGTTTAATGTAGAGAATCCTGATAAAACTTTTCATTCTGATAACGTACCCTACCATTAGCATTGCCACCAATTTACGGAAAAAAACCTGGAAACCCAAGAGTATTGAGGGAGCTATTCAAGGTCAAACAGTTGGAGAGAGAAGACTAAAACAAACTGAAATCTCCAATTCTTGTTTTAACCTATTTTTTACTTTAGATCATTGACATAAAGCTATTTTGGAGATAAGTTATTCACATAGTTTGAGCTTGCACTAAAGTAGTCTAGCTGGTAAAGAAAAATATCTGTGTCTTGAAGAGAATTTGCATAGCTATGCAAACTCTACACAGTGCATTCTCTGTTTAAGCATATGTGTGTATTCCAGAGATACATATAGCTGCATAGAAAACCTTCAGTTTACAGAATTAGATGAAGACTCTGTGGACACATCTCCTTAGTCCAATCCTTGCTTTCCTCTGTTTCCTCTTGTTTTGGAAGAAACATTACAAATAACATGCATCTGGAGCAAATTCAACATATTCCCTTAAAATATGGACTTTTGAAGAATATAATGGGCAATGGATAATAACGTTAAAACCATCTTTCGTTAGGAAAAATCAGTAGGTAAAACATAGGACAGAGTCTTGCAATATCCACAGTCAAGTCACAGACAGAAAAACATCAAAATCAGGCTACTGATTATTTGTCTCATATACATAGTGAACGCCCTGTGTTAGTAATATCCTCAATAATTTTGAAGCAAGTTGATATGACAGAAATATTCTACTTAAAATGTAAAAGGTATAATTTTGCGAAATGCCCTAAATGGAAACATTTTGAAGATACATCTCCACACACTCAATAAACAAGTTTGCTTTCCCATTCTAAGAGTATAATTAAAGTTTTTGTCTTGCTTGTTCCCTAGGAAACAAAGAGAATCAGGAATGTCAAGCCTTCAGAATAACACAACTAATAATGTTCAATATGGTAATAAACCCAGAGACTATTTTACCCAAAATTAGGGGAGTGGAAGTAACTCTGTTGACAACCAAGGCTAAAAGTAGATCTAGTATAAGTCCTTGAAAAATGCAAATCTCAGCATGAACTTGGAAAGGGAAATAATTAGTATGATGATCATGTCATATCCTTTAGTTTCTATGTTTTATGTCAGTGGCCATGGAGTTACGTAGACTGAATGTTTATGCTATTCCATTGTTTCTGTAGTAGCAAGTTTTAAGATACACTGCAAGATTTCATGGTGATAATGAGAACATTGGGAATATCCTGTGGATTAAAACCTGTATGTGATCAAGCCGAATTTGTCCATTAAGAGATCACGGATATAGCAAGGACAGAAAATATCCTTTGGTCATGAAAAAAACTGTGATGCCATCCTTGTCTATTTTAGTGGTGAAGCGTGCTTCATGCTGTAGCACAAAACCAGATTCACCTGTCAGGTGGTAACGGGATGGAATAAGATAGAGTAGCTCTCTCCACTGATAAGTCTGTTAGATGAATCAAGTAGATTTTGAAATATTGAACCGCATCTTTTTCTTGTTTAAGAAAACCAGATTCAACACTAATAAACAGAATTTGCCAATCAACTGGCTATTAGTAGCATAGGAAATTCTTGCATTTTTCATGTAAGATTACAGTAAATAATTTTAACAGATCTTGAACCAAATTATCGAAAGACACTTTTCCCTTGCTGGTTTACCAAATCTGGTAAAGACAAATGCAGAATTTGCTCTGCTGGTGTTTTTTGCCAGTTTTTCTTTGCTCAGCTTCAGATTCACACCCCCGAAATGTGCCTCAAATATTTCTTGTGTTCCAAGAGAAACAGGCAGTCTTTTGAAGCCTGTTAGTAAATCAAGAACCCAGCCCCTCTCTAGGGGAACTGTATAGAAAGAAATAATCTCTGGACATAGATCTAATTATCCAGTCTCTGCCGATACCTAGAATCCTTAACTTTAATCTGTACATATGACAGCAGGACTGCAATGGTTGCCTGCTTATCTCCTTTTGGCAACAGCAGTGAGTTAAGTCCTCAAACTGATTTGTTTAGGTCTTGCAGCTGCCTTTGATACAATTAGCCATGAAGCATTACTGATACTGTTTTGTAAAACATGCCAGAAATAGACAAAACGATGCTCTATTCGTTTCATTCTGAAAAGATACATGAGAAGAGCTGACCAGAAAGAGATCTACACTAACACTGATCAGAAAAGTGGAATGATAATGCCATCATAAATCTGTATTTTGGTATTTGTTTTCATCAACTGTCAGTTGAAAAAAAAAAAAAAGAAAGACTAAGCTCATATTTTGTGAAATTAAATTGATTTCAAGAAATGTTGATAAACAAGGTAGAACTCTGTAGCGTATGAAGGCATGGACCCCAGTCGGAGATGCAACCAGAATTGTTTACTATAACAAACAGGCAGCTTATATAGTACTAATATACTTATATATTACTAATGTATCTTCTTTCCCAACCCACACACCCCTGCAGCCCCCAGCTGCCAGGCGGGCGGAACTCCCCTCCATCAGTCGGGCCCCCAGGCGCTGCTTATGGGTGGGTAGGACTTGCTCATGGGCCTTCCCCTGCCAGTGTTCCTGCTTCTTCTATTCCTCCTTCTGGTCTCTGCTTCTTCCACAATCCTGTTCACCCACATCTCCCCCTTGTTTTGTTTAACGTACAGAATAATGCTTGTGTTAACCTATACTATTAAAACTACTATAAGCTACAAACTACTATTAACTATAAACTGTAAAACTACTATTAACTATACTGCTAAGCTTATTGATATCTGTAACTCTCTTATGCTATGGCTGGGTTCTACATCCCACTCTTTTTCTAACATCATGCTTTGCCAGGCACGTACAGTGTGCATTTGAGCGTACGTGACTTGATTTATGCTTTTGTAACACAGGGAAGCAAACATGGCAAACATAACATAATCATTAACAGAACTATCAGGCCTGATAACATCAAAACCAACGATACTTTTGTGAACAGAAAAGATTCATTGCTCCGTCATTTCTGATGGTTGTTTGTGATGCTCAGCTTCTAGATATGGTTGAACTTATCGTGCTGGGATCCACTTGGGACCATTTCCTGTGGAAACACAAGTGTATCCTTGCCCCCAAGTTATCAATGGCACAGGGCCTTCCCATTGTCCAGTGGCCATATCACGAATATGGACCATTGGCCGTGTTTTGAACTTTGGGGAAGCTCCAAAGCGCCGATTCACTCGTGTCATATGAAAATTTAAAACAAAGGTAGCTTTCCATAGTTGTTCCTGTAGTGGATCTCTCAGACTCCCCCTTTTTTGTTTAATTAGCAATTGCTTTAGCGTTTGATGGGCACGCTCAACAATTGCCTGCCTTTTAGGGGAGTGTGGAATTCCACTGATGTGGTCAATGCCCCATTCCTGCAAAAAAAA
>VXAK01002293.1:1440-13990 GCA_013399435.1 Arenaria interpres
AATACTGACCCTGATGCTGATGTGATGATAAATTACAATGCTGACCACTGGTGTGATTTCACTCTCATATTTTAAGAATGTATCAGTATGAAAAAATTCCACCTGAAAAATAGATGTTAAATGCATATTGAATTATTGTTATGGAAAATTACATGTAGATGTTTTAACTTTCTTCTAAATCATGTAGACTATTGTCTTTCTTTGCTTTTGTTTTCATAATAATTCAGGAGAGTAATTCTAATTACTATAAAACCACTTAATAAAGATATTTCTACATTTAAGAATCAAAACACGAAGTCGTTTGTTTTCCTCTCACAAAATAGTTGAGTAATCCTGATGACTTATGGTTAAGTATGTGGCGAGGTGAGTAACTGAGTCGAGAACTCTTCAGACTTATTTGAAATATTGCTCCATTGAAGTCAACAAAAGAAATCTGATTATTAAAGTGAAATCCAAACATTGCTTCTTTTAAATGCAAAGTTCTCAGAAGTAAGGATAATAAAAATGTGTCTTGTTCATGCTAAACTGATGGAGCATTTTCAATTTTTTACACTTATTTGTAGAGAAAAAATGGGCTCAAATCTTATGATTGAAACTGCAAGAAATTCCAAATGTCCAAAGGTAAGTACATTTTTCGAAGGTAAATACTAATTATGCTTCCACAAGTACTTTTTAAGAGTTCTGAGTAAGACTACTGTCCCTAGAAGAAATTTGGATAAACAGCGTGAGCACTGATATGCTCTCCAAGCTTCCATATGAGATAATCTATACTTTTATAGGATAAAAATTCATTCTTAAATTTCTGCAGCAATTTCTTATATTTTTATTTAATGCTTGAAGTTAGAATGTGTTTCAGAGATGTTGAAAGGCTTATAAGCAGAGAAATAGTAGGTCAACTTCTTGAAGTTGTGCAAAGTTTGTTTTTTCATGTAAGAGAATTCTAGTGTCTGGAGGTCCTATCACGTCAGCTGTGATCTGTATTATTGTGTAGTGAGAGAACAGGGTTTCTCCTCAGTTTATCTGGATTACCAAGTTTTCTCCAGTCACATTCACCAGCCCCAAGATCTCTACTTTTCCTGTATGATCTAAAGGGCACCAATTAATTGGAGGGGTGGTATATACAGCAGCAGCACGAGAGTGAAAGATGAGAAAGCAAGGGTATTTTATTTTTGGTAAAGGATAGGGTGTGAAGAAAGAGAAATATAATAGCACGTATTTCAGAACAATCTGTAATTAACAGGTGTTTTGGTGTCGTAGCACTATATTCAATGCTTTACTGTTAAATGGATATATTCACATTTTTCTAAACATAGAAACATGTGCTTGACTGACTGCGTTCCTAGTCCATGTCTAAAACAAGGACATGAAAAGGCTGGAGTGGTATGTTGCTTTCTGAGAGAGAAGCTGTCCTACGTTGACTTGAAAGTTGTCTTTGAACGAGGATCTTTGGCTTCCTTCCATGTTCTTCAGTAATAAAATGTGAATATAAATAGAGTTGAAACTAGCTATTCCCAGTAATTGCTTTGTAGTGCTGGCACTTTTCACCAGGCACAGCAAAATCAAAATAAAACATACAGTTGTGTGCTCTGCTGCTGTTAAATTCATGGGGAGATGGATTTTTCCAGAAGGTGCTCAGCACTTTACAACTTAGACTGATTCGTGGAGGAATTACAGAAAATAAATTCAAGCATCAGTTTGATAAGCTTTCTGTTAAATTTTCCAAAATTTTTTTTCTTGCTGCTTCTGGTAATGCTAAAACCAACCCTTCCATTTGACAAAACCAGCAAACTTTTCCGCCGTCAAATGATGGAGTCTGAGTCATGCACGTGTTCTACCTCTGTATTGTTATGCAAAAGTTATACTTTTCTTCTTTTCTTTTTTATAAGGATGGATTTACTGTGAATTAAATGATTTAACTTACGTAGCTAAAGAATGGAAATGCATATAGTGATATCACAGTGTCAGCTCTTAGTGCTGTTGAGTAATGTTTCCCAAAAACACTCTACTGTGTGAAACAGTCAAAAAAATATAATTGAACACCCAGTTGTCTGCTAAAGACTGTTGTTGTGAACAGTGCCAGCCAGGCTGGGTGCATCGTCACCAAAAGATCTTGCATGTTCTAACACGCACTCGTAACTACTGGTACTCTCGCTTTGTGCCATTATATCTGTAAAATGTGATTCTTTAAAAAATTTTTTTCGGTTACATGTTTAGTTTTATGGAAATACTGGTTTGGCTTTTCACATAGATTTACGTATGTGACTTTCTGTTAATGACGTTTCAGAGTCTGTGCAAAAAGCCTTGAAAGATACATTTGATTCTTTTGTGGTTTTTTTTTTCTTTGGGAGAGATTCTTCCTGCGATCCCTTAACTCAGGTTGCAATATTAAGTAATCATTTTCTTGGAGAAAGAATTTGGTATATGTTTCCAACATTTGTGTTTAATGGTATTGTTGCATTGCTGGTTACAAACTTTTGAGAACAAACTACTGTTGAAAAAGGCAAAACATTTTGAAATCATATAGATGACACCAGCTTTTTGTTTAAACGTTAATGGATAGGTATTGGTAGAATCAGAATAGCCACTGGAAGCAGTTAATTTCAGATTAAAAATAACCTTTTCTTTAGGGAATTTGGTTGGGGAGGAGGGTTAGGGTATTTTATTTTACTTCTACTTTTTAAAATTTAATAGCCATTATGAAAAAGTCAATAAATAACCAAGTAGGATTCCAGAGATGTATTTAATGTATAAATTAGATTTCATATTGTGGGAGGTTACCATTATTATTGTAATAATCGCCATCATATTTAACTACTCTTGTTCCTTCTTAACTTGCTAGGTAGCTGCAGTGAGCACCATTGTAAACAGAGGGACACCACTGAAAGCATTTGTTTTCAGAAACTACAATCACTTTCCTGGTGTTAAGTCTCATTATATTGGAGGCTGTCAGTACAAACTGTGGCAGGCCATTAGAGCATCATCTGCTGCTCCAGGTTACTTTCAGGAGTATGTTTTGGGCAACGATCTTCATCAGGTAAGTTGAAATCTTCTCTTTTAGTACATATTTTCCAATATTATACCTGAGGAGAAAAAAGTTGTCTGAATTTCTGAATCAGAACTAAGCAAGGAAGTTGGTAGCAGAAAGGAAATCTAGGATCGATGGGGGTGAGAAAAGAAATTTTTAGCTTGTATGGCCCTTCTAGAACTAGAAAGGCATAGGCTTAAAAATCTTAGCCTTCTAAATTAGAACTTAAGCTCTTCTGCTGTTCCTTTCTTCTCTGCCTGGAAGGAAACCTTATATGAGTTGTAAATTGCTTTTGACTTCCTGCTTACAACTGGTATTTCATTGAGCGTTATTTCACTAAGCAGATGGTATGACTTAAAATCTAACAATACTGTAAAGTGTGAAAAAATCAAGTTATGTATTTCAGTGTTCCTTTTATTAGTGCCCAATTTCAGTTTACGTTCTGCTTTTAATTCTTTCCATTGATAGCTTTTTAAGCTCTACCATGATTCTGAGCTCATAAAAAGAATGAGAGATGCCACAGCAGTAAGATTAAACCCAGAGGACAACTGCAAAAGAAATTCCCTTGAGGATAAAGCAATGTCTCCTATCAACAGTGTATGCTATTTTATTGTATTATAGCTTCTGTTGGTGACCTTGGTTAGTAAAGAGCAAGGCAAATTATTTTCTTTAGCAGTTTTTTAACCATTGTGGTTTTGTCCTCCAGTGGCCCTTTACTGTTCTGCAGTTCTCTGAGTTTTAAAAGAATTGTTTTTATAGTACATATTAATTTAAAAATATTAGTATTTATTTTTAAAAAGATCTGTTGCAGACCTGGGGCAGAAAGGACTACGAAGGGTGACTGAACCAGAGACCTTCAACAAAGACAGCATAGGATTCTATCAGTTCAATGTAAAGAAAGCATCTGTTACATTTCCATCATATTAATTCATACGGTGGCATTACCCTTAACTACTAGAAAGCAATAATAGCATATTTTGAGTAAAAAGATGTACCTAGATAACATACAGATTTTCTCATGGTGTTCATTAAAAGGTGGTGTGATCTCATTAGCACTGTAATGTGCATAAATAATGCTGACGTTTAAAGACTGACGGATAAATGAGTATAAGATGAAGCAGTGAAAAATGTACTAGCTTAAGAGATAATAAACAGAAGCATTGATACAGAGAAACAGCTAGAATTTTATCAAAAAAAAAGAAAAAAGCCCCGTATGCTTTCATATTTTTAATTAACATTTATAAGGAGATGGAATAATTATATTCAGCTGTATAAAAGGTCTACGTAAGTGAGGGGTGAAGGCAAAGGGTTCCATGGAGGGTAGGATAGTGCTACTACATCAGTCAGATTCTGAGAAGAGTTCTTCCATTTTATTCTGTTTCCCTTTTTTGTTTAGCATCTTTTTTTTTTTTTCCCCTCTCACTTCCTTCTCCACCCCCAGCCTCCCCAGTATGGTACATGTTGTTATCCCCAAAACATTTTAATCGCATACTACCTGAAATAAGCTAATAAGTTTTGGCATTTTTTTAAAGCTAAAAATGGAGTAACACAACAGATATTCCAAGCCTAAGCACTGCCTGAAATCCTGAAATGTGGTCGTCTTCCATCTGGCCAAGCAAAACTGGAAAGGAAGCTGCTTTAGCCTTTGGAGCTGTTCCAAGCTGCTCCTTAACTGCTTGAATGGGTCAGTGTTAAGCTATGTGAAGCACTTTTCTTCCTCTTCTCACCTTTCCACCCACTCTTTCCTTGAATTGAGAGTACATCAAAGTCTGTCTGTGCTTCTGTATGAAGACTAGCTACATAAACAACATGATTTTTAACTTCTATGCAGTGCTTAGGCAATTATTTATTTTAACATCATTTCTGAATTGTCAGACTTGTGTGAAATGCAGTGAGGTGGGTATTCATTGCATCTTTTCAATGAATTTTACTTTGAATTTTACTTTTAAGTCCAATTCACAGGACCAGAGAATGTATGATTAGTGTTAACAGACATTAGATCCAGTATCCTCAGACACTCAGACCTACAATGAAGTCTAGTTCGTTTTTCCTTACTCAGACTCTTTGGATAAAGCCCTTTAATATGATCTTACCAACACTGTTTCACAAACACCATTCTTTTCTGTTTCACTTATTTTAATTACTAGAAAGTAAGGGCTTAGGATGTGGTTCGCCTTTGTAAGCCGTAAAGAACTAAATATGATTTTGGTACTACAGCTGTTTATTGTAGTAGAACTAGATGCTAAATTTTCTGACTTAAACTTTCACATCATCTGAAAATCTGTCTTCTACCCAGGCATGGTATTTAAATGCTTTTGAATTTTTTCAGAATCCAAAGGTGATCATCTTTCATGTCCTTCATACTTTTCTTTCTCCAGATGACACTTTTCTTACCGCACCTCTGTTTCCATAATTATGCATTTTCTGTGGGATGTCCTTGGTGTTTTTTATGGACAGCTGGCTAGCAAGGTGCTACATGGCAAATCCTGCATAACTGTCTTCATGACGATTTTTATCTCAGATTCTAAATTCACCACTGCACACTCAAGATACCTTGAATTACCTTGTTTCAAACCTGGGGTAAGAGTCCTTCTGTATGTAGCAAACTGTTACCCTCATGTTCTTGGGTTTAATGGTACCCCAGTGGAAAATGCAAGGTAATCAAGATTTTTATCTCTATTAAAGTATCCAAGATGAATTGAAAAGAATATATGCGCAGAAATATGTTTTTATATAAACAGAATCCTAAATGTTCCTGTTTAAAATAGCTGCGATTAGTTTTACAGTCTTAGTCCATAGTTATAGCTTATATCAGAAATACGAGATAGATTTTTGCTTAGAGTCGTTATTCTAAAAGTGCACAGCAATTGTCATGGGAAGTTCATCAACCAGGTCATGTATGATAGTTTGTAGTTTGATCATTTGTAGTTTATATGGAAATACTTGCTCTTATCCGTGTTACCACTTCCAGCTAGTACACTATGTAACAGTTTGGGCTGCTTTTGAACTGCAGAAGTAAATGAAGCGTAACATTGCTAGACATTCTCAATAGTATACCATGATTTTTGTAAAGTGCATCGGCGCAGTATGCATTAATTGTAAATAATAATTTATGCCGAAGGCTTCAATATTGTAGTACAGTGTCAGAAAGATGAGGATCTTTTGAGGATTTTTTTAAATGGATTGGAAACTGACATTAATTAATCAACATAATCTCTTCTCTGAACATGAACCATGCTAGTTTCTTATTAACTTAAGTCTGCTTCTGCAGGGTAAATATTTCTAAATAATCCAAAGAACAGAGATGGTCAAAATGTGAAAAAGATTTGTAAAATGTCTGAAAATTCAGAATAGTAAATATAATGGGATTTGTTTCCTGGCTTGCAGATTTGGCACTCTAAAGGACCCTGTATGAAGACTGGGGTTTGTATTGGTTTATCAGTCAGTTACAAATTTAAATCTGAATGAAACGCACTCTGGTAGTTGATCTGACTTAGGACTCTTCAAATATGTAAAAATACTTATTTTGATAATGGAAATCTAGTGGATTTCTTTTATGGTCAGCCTGCATATTCTGGTCCTATGTTATCTAGCTTTTGTTGAAATTGTAGTCCTTTTGCAAACTGTAGGAAATAGTTGAATGAGAGTTAATGTGTAGGGTTGAGATTAGTTCATAAAGATTTTATGTGTGATTCTGGATGTATATGCTGGAATCATGCCTGAACTGAACTGTAGCTGTTTGCTTTAACCCTCACCTTTCCATAATATATATATTTTTATATGCATGTGTATTTGTATACACACATGCATGCCCTTTCTCTGGGAACATTCCAGTCTGACTTCCTGTTCCAGTCACTGTAAATGTTTGAGGGGGTTGTAAAGTGTGTTAATTTATTAATAAGGTCCTAAATTATTTTTAAAATTCTTCTGATGTAATCATTTAGAAAGAGATTTCTAGGTGCCTGAATTCTTATTCTTATTTGTGCTGCAGATAAGCTGACGCCAGGTTTGTTAAATTTTCGCAAAAAAGCAAGCAGTTCAAAAACAAATAGCAATATTTACATTCAGGTCAATCGTGCCATGCTATCTGGTTCCACTCTGTCAAGTAGGAAAAACCAGTGCAGCTGTTGGTAGATGGGGGAAGAGGATTAATATTCTTTGTGGTTCAAAAGAGGAACACATTAACATTCAAAGGGATTTAATCCCTGTAACGTGCTTCTCCAGGAACTGTGCAAGTCAAGAGAGACCAGGTCATGATGTTACAATATAGAAGCTGTATTGCCGCCTATGTCAGCTTTTTTACATTAAAATCTATTTATGAATCACTGAGGGTTTCTTAACCTCTCCGCCATCCTGTTAAAACCAGTGATTTTATTTTTATTTTTGCTAGTTCCCACAGAGGGGTGTTGTTTCTTTTATGTATTCCTCTTATTTTTTTCCTTTCCTGTAGTGTGAAAAGCATTAGGGGTACTCAGTAATTGTCACTTCAGTAGACAGTACAGTGTGCTGAGGAAATTGCCAATTAATTAAAAGAGCAATTCAAGATTTAACAAAATCATTATGCACACTTCATTTACTAGGTTTTACAGTAAAAACTAAATTTGTCCCACAGGATTAATTAGAAGGGCAGCAGGGTGGGGGGGGGTGTGTACGCGCAGTGGTGGTGAGTTTAACAAAGCCACAGATTTTTTTCTCAAAATAAAATACAATCAATTTAATACAAAGGACTTGATGACCTTTTTCCTGATCGCTTCGCATGATTTCATTTCTGTATTGCAATTCCGTTAATAGAATGCTGGTGTTCAAATAATCATATTTTCTTTGAGCAAGATCAGATACTAAAGCGGTTAAATTGGCACCTAATCTCTTAGTGGAGTTTTAATAATGCAAGTGTAACGTGATGAGCGGTGAGAATACAACCTAGAAATAAAAAACATGTATCGTACAATAATATGATGTAACTAAAGTTTGAAGTCTCACCTTCATTCAAAAAAAGATAATACACAGGTTCTTTATATTTTTCAGCCTCTTCCCTTCCGTTTATTAGGCAGTAAATCTCTAAAGCCGTTTCATCTTTGTAGCTTGTTACAGTAGGGGCCTTCAAAAGTGAGTCGCTTAGTGGATCCTACCCTAATTGGTTTTACACGGTCGCTTTTAAAATTAGATTCAAGGGTGCTTCCCAGGCTCTAAGAAGACATAGAATATAGGTCACATTGAAGTTCTTTTCATTCTTAGGATATGCCACGGTGATCAGTATGCACCAGAGCTTATACAGACTTTGCTTTAATAGGTGTATCTTGTTCTCACAATGATAGAAACAAATATTTCTTTGTTTCTCTGTCTACTTGTTGCCATACACATTTTCCTACAGCCTTGGAGGCAATGTTGCCTACTGTTTAAGGAGGAGGGAGTTTACTGGAATGTGTTAGCTCTATGAATATGTGCATTTCTTCTCTCAGGGATTCTAGAGGTTTGGTTAGCAGCTCTTAAGGTGGACACGCGTGATGCAGTTTACCAGTTGGTGAAACTGCTGTGGTTACTGCACCCATCGTATTTTGCAGAGCACGCTGCTTGCAATATTCCCCACCGGGACTTGCTAAGTGAGGTGTTACTGGAAGATTTGTTTAGTGAAATGAAATTGAGAGTATGTTTAATTTAGGCATTTAACTTGGATGCATTATAATTTTTATCTCCAGTGATTCAGAGTGATGCTCTGCTAATGTCATTTTCAGAGAGCTTATTTTAAAAAAAGCAACCCTCACTCCCAAATGGGCTGTATTACATTTAACTGGTTTTTTTGCTTGGACTTCTGAGTCCATATATCTTTAGTCACACTGTTTACCAGCTAATATTTGCTATAAAATAAATCTTCTAAAATCAGAGGAGGATTGTATAGTGAAAGATTAAGAAATTAATCAATTCAGTAATCTCTGTACAGACAATCTAGGTTGCTGCTCTCATGTTCTGATGTTACCAGCCACCATTTCTTAGGTCAAAAAGAACAATTTATTGTCAATTCTTGATAGCTTGTAATTTTTATTTTCCCAAGTTTTATATATATATATATATATATATAAAAAAATCTCTGAAGGGAGCCTACTGGAGCGCTGGCGAGGGACTCTGTGTCAGGAAGTGTAGTGACAGGACAACGCATAATGGTTTTAAGTTGGAAGAGGGGAGATTTAAATTAGATAAGATACCAGAAAGAAATTCTTTACAGTGAGGGTGGTGAGCCACTGGATCAGGTTGCCCAGAGAAGCTGTGGCTGCCCCACTCCTGGAGGTGTTCAAGGCCAGGCTGGATGGGGCTTTGAGCAACCTGGTCTAGTGGGAGGTGTCTCTGCCCATGGGGCGTTGGAAATAGGGGGTCTTTAAGGTCCCTTCCAACTCTAACCATTCAATGATTCTGTGATCTAATACTGACTTGAATGGGGCCTATTTCCATACAAAATAGCCTTGTGATAATCATTGCAAATAAAAGCCTAAGAATGTAGCAAGGCTATTGATACACTGTTATCTCTTCCCTTAAGGAAAGCTTATTTATGATATGTAGTGGTCTGGTGCTTAATGTGAGCAATCACTTCAGGGATTGTCAGCTACTCAGCTACTGATTTGCAATTTCTATTGTAGTTTAGGAAACTGCTCTCGTTGATACAGGTCTTAGTATGGTGATAGGAATAATTTTCACCATATATGCAAAATGTGCATAAAGTCAATTAGTTCAATACCAGAGCATTCCCATTAGTCAAATAGGGCACAATGTCTAAGTCCTATTTCCTGTGCTGAGCTTCTCTTCCAATACAAGGATTACTTTATAATGTTACAGTGTTAATTTGCAAATTCCAAATCAGTTGGCAATCTCTTCAAAGATTCTTTACCTTGCAATGTTTCTTTTACTGGGGGTATATTTATGCTTCTGTTTATAGCAGCAGATGTATTTTAGGGTTTTGGCTACAGAATTTAGAATTATTTCAGCTGGCATTTTCTTAGGAAAAAAACAATAAGGGAGTATAGAACAAAACAGTTTCCCTCAGGTCAAATTCCGTCCTCTGTCATGGATGCCGACTGCATCATAGACTGTAGTTCATAAACATGTAAAGCTGTCTTGGCTGCTGCTACCCTTGTACAAGGTTATTTCAAGAATATACTTCATTTTTTTTCATGGCTAGAGAACTTCTGATTTTCACTCTTCAGTGTATTTGTAGCTAATAGATAAAAATTGCCCTTGTGCCAGTAATGTTCTCTGGTTTAATTACCTTATCATCTTGTAGTCTGTCTCAGTCTTGCAAAATAGGCTCTGAGTTCTCTTGATCATCCTAATGGTGCTTTGTTGCACCTGCTGCAGTTTGAGTAATAGTTCATGAAACTGGACTATTCAGTGTGTTTTGGCATGACCCAAGACATACTGTGCAAAGTTGAATGATATTCCAAATTCAAAATTAGCATTTCTAAATTAGAAGCAAAATTCAGAGGAGTCAATGAATGATCAGGCTGGAACACTGTATTGTAGATGATGTCTTAACTGTGTCGTGTATTTCCTATTTCAGAGGAAGATACAACTTAGAATTACAGTTGCCTTTTCAGTAGCTACTTCATATATAGGTGGTTGAATCATTCTGTGATAGTGCTCTACTCAGATCTTTCTCGTGATTGGTCTGATTCCAACTTCGTTCTGAAGAGCATAGCTTTGTGTTTATGAGCACTTTGCTTGGCTACATGTCCTCTCCTTTGGGTTTTCTTAGACCTTAGACTCATTCTGTATTTACAGTAAGGCTTTTGTATTTGCGAAGTCTCTAACTTTACAGTAACAGATTTCATTAGCGGTTGAATGCTTTTGAGAAAATAATAAAGAGGATGAGCCCAAAACCAGCCATTGACTAACTCTGGTAGAAAACAGTCCCAGCTAAAGAGTTCTTCATTCAATATACACTGTTGTCCCATCTGATCAGCCAGTTCTTTTTCCACTGTAGTCCCTTTCATCACTCCCAGTGGTCTGGTATGTAAGAAGCTTTATAAATCCAGATTTTCTTCATCTAAAAATTTCTGTTTCAGTCTTTATCTGCCTTTGATAAACTCCTCTTGTATTTTGCATTGTAGGCATGTATTTCTTAATTTAGAGTACTCGTGAAAGTGCAGAACTTTTCCCTTCAGTTCTTACTCCCCCTTTCCCTGCACCCACCATGGATACAAATACTAGGTAGTTAATATCCAAATCCTGAATATGTCACATCAATTATCTCCAATAATTAGTTTGCTTTATTTCTTAAATTTTGTCCATTTTGACATCAAATCCTTTCGTTATAAAACTGCTTTTTTTTAGTTGCAATTAAATGACATCTCATTTTTGAGTCAACAAATCAAGAATAAAATTGTATTAAGAAATAGCTTACATAGTTTTATAAAACAAGAGGTTTTAAGGGAAATCCAATTTCAGTTTGAATTTACAATATGAAAGATAAAAATAAACTTGTGGAGTGTTTAATATATTTAGTTTTAGAAGTTGTTCTGTAGAGTTAATTTAAACTATTCGGATTATCGCGTAGTTTCAAACAGATGAATGACCAACAGATTTTGAGTAGCATTTATCAGTGATACATCCAATAATATCAGTCATCTGAATTCCCTACTAATCTTCATAGTCCTCTGTATTTTTCTCAAAGCATTTTTAATATCCTGTCATTTTACTATTCCTTAGCAAATTGATAGCTAAAAGCATAGGCCAATTAGTTAGCAAAACTTATATCAATAATTAATATTAATAACAATCAGGTTATTGCTGTAAAAATATACTGACTCTTAATTAGAGTATTTACATTATTAGCTTTGGAAATGAAATTTATAGGATTTTAAAATTTTGAAAATCTAACATGGTCAGTTCTCACAAGAATTAGGATATCTCTGGATTTGGGATTTCCTGCTTACTTGTGGAGGTTTTATAGTAATGTGATTCTTTTGTGTAACTACTAGAGCTTTTTCCTTAGTCTGATATATCCCATCATAGCATTTTTATATGCTTTCTAGGTCAAATGTTGTCAGAAAGGACAAACCTTCTAGACTTTAGCCATCTAGCATTACCTGAATCCAGAAATTCTGATCCTGATGAATCCTGAATTCAGATCCATGGGGTTTTTTGCTTGGTTTTCTTTGTTTGTTAGGGACTTTTTTCTTTTCCTTTTTTTTGGGGCTTTTTTTTTTTCTTTTTTTTTTTTTTTTTTTCTTGATGTGTGTGTACACGTACTCTTGAACCTTGCCTAAGGTTCACAAACATCACAGGGAGAACCCAAGCTCGGGCCTGTGTTTGGGGCTAATATAGATTCAACCACAGGCCAGCTTTTTTCTCTTAGGTTGCACGCTATGATCCTCACTTGTAATACTACAGGCAATTCATCATATGGGAACCACAGTTAAAATACTATTTTGGTGATTGTCCTGTTGTTCATTGCAGAATTCATGTAATTAAATCTGCAGTGCACAGCTTGTGCTTTTAATGACAATATATTTTATTGCCCAGTAATTCTTTCTTTCA
>VXAK01002293.1:14045-45236 GCA_013399435.1 Arenaria interpres
TCATGATGTCTGCTAATATGTAGCAAATCTTCATCAGTGCAGTGTAAGAGTATGTTTTTTCCATATCTGACACAAAAACATGAATTCAGTAATATCTTCAGAGCAGCTGGTCATTTTCTGTGAAATTAATGACTAGCTGGGATGAGTTAATAATTTAAAATAATCACCTAGCAGTGATCTACCTCGGCCAACCATTTTTGACAGAAATGTCAAGAGCAAACATGGCTAGTGTAGGGTAAAATAATGTAAAATATATTATTAATTGTTTAGCTTGTAATAGCAATAGTATTGATAGCATTTAACATAACATTTCTGTATATGCAAATGGTGTAATAGGGTGTTTCTAATATTTAGGAAAAAGTTATGAGTATTGCATGGGAGAAGAGCTGTTTGGAAAAGGAAGCTTTTCAGTAACCTTTTAAACTTTGGTAGATTTTTTTTTATATTTTATGTGTTGTCATCTCAGTAAAAAGTGTTCTCTTTTTGCAACTAGTGTATTAGAAATACAAATCTAGCTAATGTACCTTCTGGCTTTTTTTTTAAACTGTCAAAGACAGCAGTAATGGAAACTTTAATTTTAGTGTCATTCAGTAATATAAATACAAATGCATTTAATTTTCATTTTCTGTACAAACATTTTCTGAAGAATTTTTGCATTAACCAATTTAAGGGGAATTGCTTTTTTGAGCAGTTACTTGTCACATTTCTGGAGTGTTTGTGTTTCTAGTGTCTGAAGAGAAATTGAAATTTTGAGATAGCCGTATGAAGTAATGAGCAGAAGACGTTTATTTCAGGAATTTAAAGAAGCATTTCTACCTCTTCTTAAGTAATGGAATCAGTTCATTCTGAGATTGTTAGAAATTTGGTGTATAGGAGGATTTCATTAGTATCTGTCACCTCTGGGCATCAGCATAGTGCAGAATACATCATAAATTGTATGTAGTTGACGCAATAGCATTCCTGTTAGCATGATTATGAAGCAAGGGTGTATCTTTCTAAATAAATTGTGTGAAATATGTGTATAGAGAGATAACAGTAGATCATTGCGTACTTTGTAGAAAATTATCTAATTTATTAAAAAATCTTTTCTCACTTATCTCTCATGCAGCAAAGTGGATCAAACCCACCATTAGAATGAAGCTAAACCAAATTGTGCTAGTGCACTGTACATTTTAGAGAATTCTTGGAAATGTTGTTACCACCTGTTCCTGTCATCAAGTTAAATAGGAAATAGTTCTACTTCTGTACTGTTTCATGTTTATAACACATTATCTATTTTCTGGGGTCAAAATAGTTTGTGCAGGGACATAAAGATGTCCTGTACTTGCTGGGAGCTTCTCTTTAACAGTTTCATCCTTGGTAATACTGTGACCAGGCTGAGTATTCACAAGAGAAGACCTATAATTAATGTAATATTTCAGACATTTCTGTATGTATTTAACAGAATAAATTAATGTAACCAGTATATTTGTGCCGAGCACTATAGGGACTAGTTTATTTCATGGTTAAATCCAAATTTATAGATTCCTTTTTCACAAAGTGTATTTTAAAAACTGTAGTTTGGTAGCTCAATGATGTTTGACTGAGCCTTAAAGCTTTATGTGTGAATATAGTAACGTTCTCATAATGGCACCTGGTACCTAGTGCAATGAGAGGTCAGGATGTGAAGCTCGAAATTGTCTTTACAAGTAGATCTTACAGGTAGTAAAATAACTCTCCTATTTCTCATTCCTGTCTTCTACTCTGAGGACATTTGCTGCAGCTTATGTAAATGTATTGAGCTGATTCTAGAGAATGATTCAGCAAGGCATACCCATTTTACTTATGGAAACTATAGTAAATGTTTTTGGAGTAGTCATTTTGTCGGAGAAGTAACCCTTTGTAATATGCAGCAGCTCTTCAAACTTACCATTTGAAGCAAAGCTCTACCCTTAATCTGCAGGTTTATTGTCTGTATGTCGACTTCAAACATGGAATTTGAAAAATATTTTTCAAAAGTCCATTCAGAATCTTAGCCTGTCTTGTCCTAGCCGGTGATATCTTTGTACTAATTCTGTCTCCACTTTTTCACAAAGACAATGAAAGTAAACAGCAGAGCAAGGCTGTAAAAACAAACTAAAATGCAAGGCATGTCTGCATAGGCAGTGAGGTGAAATGGTTACTATGGAGCCAGCAAACTCAGCTTCCAAATATCAGACTTGGCTTTCTTAAGTTATATATCATTCACCCAGTGCTAGATAATTTTCTGCACAAAGCTTAGAATCATTTAAGTGCAACTGTGCAGCACACAGGATATTACGCAGAACCAGTACAAGGCACGGCTTGAGTCTGACAGAATTAGGAAATGCAATGATAGGCTAGGAATGTATGGAGTATTCTGAACTTGTTAGAAACAACTGCCCATGGTGAAGTGTTGTTCAGACTGATTTTTTTTTTTCAATATCTTAAATTTAAATAATTGTTTCTAAGGTTTTGACTTAAGTATGTGTGGTGACTTTATGCATATTCATCATAATTATTTAAAAGGAACAAGATTTTTCAGAAGGTTCAGTGCAACGAGGCTCCGAGTGGTCTGGACTGTTTGCTTTCGTTGAGACTTCCTAATATGTTTTCCTTCTGATTGTAGAATGTGCCTCCATCTATTTCATAATGTTTAACCAGGCCTTTCTTTATCCCTAGAACTGGGACAGCAGGGCATCTTTACCACTGAGTTTTCACTGGAGCATATGCCTACAAAGAGTGCATTTTTCCTGCTTTAAATAATTTAAATATTTGTCTGGTAGTCTAATCATGAGGGAGCCTTCCCTGGCTACTTTGCAACTATCAGAAAGCCTAGAGAAAATGCTAGCTGCCACTTCAGTCTTGTGGCTAACAACCAGCAAGCCCTAAAAAATATGGTTACAGTTGCATGGGGAATTTTTTGGAAAAATCTGTATGAAAGAAACCATTTCACTGAGTTCACTTGGGAATTAGCTGATAAAATATTAAACAAAACATACTAATTGAATGTTTACCACTTAGCCTTTGGCAAAAGACTAAAAGTAATGTCCCAGTGCCTGAGTTCACTGCTTTGCTATCACTAACAAGCTTGGGTTTAGATGTATTAAGCTCCGTTTTAAGATTAATTTATTTAATTACTTCCACTATTTTTATTAGAAATGTTTAAAGAAGCCTTCTTCCCTACTATTTACCTGCATGATGCGAGGAGAATTATAAACCCTTTTTCAGCGCTTGCTTACATTAACATATGGCACTTCGTGTTCAGTGTACTGCCAGCAAATTAAGTTGACTCAAGTGTGGAGGGGTTTTGCAAAGATCGGAATATGAAGACTGTAGCAGCACAGAGGAATGCAAAAGGGAAGGGATGACTCATGTGTGTTTGGGAAGTGAAAAAGAGTTTGCAATTGGATTGAGAACTAGCTAAATGAAAAGAGATGGTGAAATGTAGGGAAGGCCAGACAATCTAAGAATGGGAGAACAGTGAGAATGAGGGGTCTGCTCTGGCCCCTTGCCCAACACTGAGTCCTGAGTCAGAACTCGGGACAATTGCACATTTTTGTGGATGTTGGTCAGTAGTTTAGTCACTAGAAGAGTTCCTGTAAGTTACTCTTTCAGTTACAGATTCCAAGGTATTAGTCACATATGGAAAACGCATGTTTGCATTTTCCACAAGACTTAAATTGGACTGACAAAGTTCAGTTTCTGATAAGAATGGCTTTTAAAATGTAATATCATTGTGTAGTTAAAATAACATGCATCTGTGATTCATATAGTATTTCTTTAAATGGAGTAGAACCTTAGGAAAATCAGAGGAGGACAGGGCATCAAGAGGACATCTGGTCCAGCCTCCTGTTCAAAGCAGGATAAACCTCAAAGTTAAGCCGAGTTGCTCAAGGCCTTGCCCAGTTGAGTTTTGAAAATATCCAAGGATGGAGATTCTCTGGCTCTTATCCTGCACTTTTGGAAAGAGTCTGTATGTGTCTTTTCCCCCTTCAAGTAGTGGAAGACTCTGATTGGATTCCTCCTTGGCTTTCTCTTTTTCCAGGTTAGGCAAACCCAGTTCCCTGCATCTCTTCTCATATGCTATGTGCTCCAGCCCCCAAACTATCTTCGTGGTTCTTTGGTTCTATTCTAGTTTTTCAGTGCCTTGTTACCGGGTGTCTAAAAGTGGACACAGTATTCCCAGTTTGACCTCATGAGTACTGAATAGAAGTGGATAATCATTTCACTTGACCTGCTGGTTTTGCTTTTAGCCGAAGTGTACCTTAATAATCTAGTAGTTTATCTAATACATAGTTCATATTGTCTCTCTTTTTCTGTGTGCACACAGACAGTACCATACCATAGCAAAATGTCTAATAATAAAAGTGGAGGGACGTTTGAAGACATTCCAGTCTGTCAAAAAGGAACTGATAAATTAATTAGGAACTGAAAAGGTTTAGGGCCGTGCATAAAATCAGCATTGCTTTGTAGAATTCGAATTGCATCTGAAGCTTATGGTGTAATTTAAAATATCACTTTATATCAACAAGATTTTTGTACCATTGTACATGGTATAAAGATCCTTTTTTGTTTGTATTATTTTGTTTATATGAAGGCTTTAGGAGATCAGAATTGTGCTACGTTAATGTGGGTTCACAAAATACATGCTTTTTAATTACAAATTATGTTCAGAAAAGATATTCCATAAAACAGATAGCGGACACAAACAATGCAACAATTTTCATATGTTTTGAAGGTTGTATTCTCTCACTGCATTTTGCAAATCTTCCTAATGTTGGCATTTGCTGATCACCATAGTCAAAATCATTCTAAAATATCTTACAGTGTAAATACATATTTTATTTTTTTTTATTCATGGAAAGTCAGACACATGAAACTTTCCCCACAGTCATTCTGTAGAGTATGTGGTGCAGTTTGTCACTAATATACCTCATTTCCCTAATCTTTTCAACGATTGTCATATTTTTCCCCATAGCACATCACAACTATCCACTTTGCTGCATTTCTAAAAGTATTTTACTGGTGTTTACTTCTGATTGTTTCCCAGCCATGAATGTCTTTCAGTCCATGGCCTGAGTCAATACATTTAATTGTTTGGGTTAAACTTTTTGCTTCTGGATTACTGTTCTTGGTTTGTTATTCTCACTCCTGCAGAATCATGCTGGGAAGATCCTAACTCTACCATTGTACTAACAGAAAAAATTAAGATTGAGAGATAGGTGGATCAAAGACATGAGATTGTACCAAGAAAACAGAACATTTGAAATTGAATGGACTCATAAAATGAATTACTTCCTTCTGAAAATAGAGACAAACAAGAGTTCAGATCTTGGCCAACAGGCATCTGTGTACCCATAGATCAGATAACATTTGCCTTGTTCACTTTCAGCTTAACTGCATGAAACTTTAAAGCAGCAAGAAAGCTCATAGAAACTAATATGGAAGAGAAAGCTACTGCATTAGTCACCAAGGCATTCCATGCTGCTAGCAGCCGTTTAGTCTTGTGGTTACATTGCATTTTGGTTAATGTATTTTTATAAACTTCATTTGAAAACTGCGTGCTTACAATAAAAATATTTTAATTGGTAAATTATAAATAATTCACATTCATTTTTATACGTAGAGGATAATTTCAACAGAATCAGGAAAAAAAAATCTAAAAATTTAGCAGTTGTCCAAAATGAATTGACGGGCTAAATATATAGGAATTCAGAGTAAGGATCAGTGAAGATTCTTGTGACCTCATTATATTTGATGTACAAAACTGCAGAGCCAGTCACTTTGGAATTGTATTCCAGTGTCTCAAGGACAAGCGTGAAGAAGGATGCGTCATGGTTTCTTTTACTTTTTAAAAAATTTAGATCTGGCTTTCATATCTCTGTGTTACTAATTTAATAAGTTTCTCAGGAAGGACTTTTTGTCCAGTTTTATGAAGCTAGAGGAATTATTCAGAATCAGAAGGGTTGATTTCTATTTTTTAATCTTAGAACTGGAATATTCTTTGTTGTTTACAGTTTTCTTAGAATTCGCATCCATGTGAAATTATTGCAACTAATTCTAAAACTTGTGGAATTGTTTTTTCCACAAGAATTCCAGCCTTTAACTTAATTAGCTCTAAGGTCTCTGGAGTTGCAGAATTAAAAACATTATTGCAGTATTTCCTTCACTGGGTCCTTAATAGTCTGATTTAACTAATAATGTTACTTACTGCTTCAGTAGTTTATCATTTTAAGCAAAAGAGCAATATGATGAACATCTTTGTTTAACAGAGTAAGCTGGTTTGAAGCACAATATTGATTGGTTGTGATCATTATCAACCATCACCTGGAGGGGAAAAAAATAATCCATTGGCTTCCTTATTGAGTCCTACTTTTATCTTTCCAAAAATGACATATAGCTCTCTAAATGCTAGAAGTTATGTAAAAGGTGTCTAAATTGAAAATTATTAGGAATGGATATTTACTGTCAACTCCATAAACCTAAATTGGAGAATATTTAAATATGGGAGCCATTGCACAGAGCTGTTGGTATCATGACAGTACACCTTTGGTGTGTGTAGGTATGTGTACTGTACCTTTCTTTGATCTTTTATTTGTCAATATTACAAAAATATTGTAGTATTCTAGTATTATATACCTCCTAACTTTTGATAAAACTAATTTTCCCATAGTGAAGCAATCATGTGTAATTAAATTATATTGACAAGAAAGAAAAAAGTAAGCACTACAAAGATAACTACTTAGTTTTTAGCTTAAGATTCATGGGGAATTATATCAGGGACAAAAACATCCTTGTGTTCAGTTTTCTTTATAGAAGTTAATTTAACCATAAGCAAAGGATAATGGGCACTGAAGAGACCATTCATTTTAGCACTGTTTTGAGCAAAGTGGACAGTATCCAGAAGGAGTTCAAAGAGCTTTTTGTAGGTTGAAATGAAAGCTTAATTTAAAAAAAAAAAAAAACTCAGCTCAGTAATCCTGTTTTTACTTATTTACCTCACACAGCTGTAGTGAAAAGGAGTTTCTGTAAAGTGCTTATCAACTCCAAAACATTTTTTATTCTAAGCTATTCCTGAATAGAGCTGCTTTTTTTTTATTGTTCTTGTAACGTGATGGTCAGGTGTGGCATATAGAGAGTTCAGGGAGCTTTAGGATATAAGGAGCTTTTGCATAATGCATATTGTTGTCAATATTGTGTTTCTTTTATATTTTACATGTAGTTTTTTGTGTAGATTTTTAATGGCTATGAAGATCTGTGTCTTTGGTATGGATAATGTTTTCAGCTTAAGTTTTGCCTTTGTAACTGCTTTTTTAAGGCATTCACAATTGAGAATGTCCTGTTAAAGTCCAAAGTAATCCATTTAATTGGAGTGATGATCATTTTACTTCCAAGAAGGGCTGAATGTACTTTTTGAGATTTGCTGGATCAAAATCTCTTTGAATCCTTCTCAGACTTACTTTCAGTCATACTGATTCTTATTAGTCCTAAAGTATTCTATTGCAGCCTAATTACCAATGATTTTGACATGTTGCTAGCAAAAGATGTCCCTCCTCACTTGCAGACTTATATGAGTAGCCTTTGTTCCTATTAGCCTTGGGCTGAATTCTCATCTTCAGACAACTTAAAGCTGCCCCATGTTCCCAGGGTCTGGTCCTCAGGGGCAACCTGAATCACCCTGATACCTGATGAAAGTACAATACAGAAGAGCTCAAGCGATCTAGAAGATTTCTTGAGTGCATTGATGATAGCTTCCTGGCACAGATGATGGAAGAGTCAACAACAAAAGGTGCTTTGCTGTACCTGATGCTTAGGAAGAATAAAGAACTGGTCATGGACATGAAAGTTAAAGAAAGCCTTGGCTACAGTGACCATGAGATGATGGAGATCAAGACCCTAAGAGAAGGGAGCGGGAAGAAATCAGGACTACAGTCCTGGATTTCATGAGAGCAGAATTCCTCCTCCTCAGAGGCCTGCTTGGAAGAATCCCATCGGTTATGGCCTTGAAGAGAGGAGGCGTCCAGGAGAGCTGGCTGATGCTCAGTGATCACTTCCTCCAAGATCAAGGACAGACCATCCCAACAAGTAGGAAATCAAGCAAAGGTGGCAGACACGGATGAGCAAGAAGGTCCTAACTAAACTCAGACATAAAAAGGAAGTGTACAAGAGGTGGAAGCAGGAGCAGGTGACCCAGGAGGAGTACAGGCCTCCTGTCCAGTCTTGCAGAGATGGAGTCAGGAAAGTAAAAGCTGGCCTAGAGTTGAATCTGGAGAAGGATGTAAAGGGCAACGACAAAGGATTCTACAAGTATATAAACAGCAAAAGGAATACCAGGGAAAACATGGACCCGCTACTGAAAGGGGCAGGGGAGCTGGTGACAAATGACATGGATAAGGTTGAGATGCTTAACGCTGCCTTTGTCTCAGTCTTTAAATGTGCTTTTGGTAAAAATGGTTTTCAGGAATCCTATAATGCCTGATGTGTTGCACCCATGAGTGCTGATGGAGCTGGCTGATGCCACTGTGAGATGATTCTAGGTCATTTTTAAATTATCATGGTGATTGGAAGAGGTTGGGAGAGCAAATGTCACTCGAAACCTCTGGGGTACTACAGGCTAGTTGGCCTCAGCCTAGTCCCTCAGGAGGTGATGGAAGAAGTCCTCCACGAAAGGATTTTCAAAGTTGTGAAGGACAAGTAGGTGATCATGAGCAGTCAGCATGGATTTACAAAGGAGAGCTTATGATTGACCAACCTGGTAGCCTTCTACAATGGGGTGACTAGCTTGGTGGACAAATGGAAAGCTGTGGATGTTGTTTACGTCAACTTTACTAAAGCCTTTGACACTATCTTCCATAACATCATCATAGACAAGCTGACAAAGTATGGATTAGCTAAGCAGACAGTGAGGTAGATTGCAAACCAGCTGAATGACCAGGCCCAGAGGGCTGGAATCAGTGTCACAAAGTCCAGTTGGAAGCAAGTCACTAGGGGTGTACACCAGTGGTCAGTGCTGGGGCCAATAGTATTTAAAATCTTCCTTAATGACCTAAATGATGGGACAGGGTTCACAGATGGTACAAATCTGAGAGGAATGGCTGGTACACCACATGGTTGGGCCACCACTCAGAGGGACCTCAACAGGTTGGGGAATTCTCATGAAGCTGAATGAGGGGAAGGGCAGTCGCGCATCTGGGGAGGGATAACCCATGCACCAGCCCATGCTGGGGACTGACTGGTTGTAAAGCAGCTTGGCAGAGAAGGACCTCAGGGTGCTGGTGGACAAGCTGAACATGAGCCAGCAATGCACCCTTGTGGCAAAAAAGGCCAACAGCATCCTGGGCTGCATCAAGAGCAGTGTTGTCAGCAGACCAAGGGAGGCGAGCCTTCCTCTCTGCACTGCTGAGGCTGCGTCTGCAGTACTGTGTCCAGTTCCCAAATACAAGAGAGACATGAGCATACTGGAGCAAGTCCAATGCAGGTCCACAAAGATGATTAAGAGACTGGGACATCTCTCATACGAGGAGAGCTGGGACTGTTCAGCCTAGAGAAGAGAAGGCTCAGGGTTGATCTTACCCATGTGTACAAATAAAGGATGGGAGGGAATGAAGATGAAGGAGCAGTACTCTTCCCAGTGGTACCTGCTGGAAGGACAAAAGAACAATGGTACATGAAATTCTATCTGAACACAAGAAAAGTTTTACTGCGAGGGTGATCAAACATTGAAACAGGTTGCCCAGAGAAGTTTTGGAGTCTCCATTTCTGGAGATAACTCTAAAACCCAACTGGACGTGACCCTGCTTGAGCAGGGGGATTGGACCAGAAAACTCAGTAGGTTCCTTCCAACTTAAATCATTCTGTGATTTTCCAACTCTTGCTCCAGCCTGCAGCATTCTGTGTAATCACTGTGCTTATAAAGTAGCTTTGGCCAAGCTCAGCTTTTGTGATTGTTTATTTACTTATTTTAGAATCTACAGGTAGTGGTTTGGATTTAGTTACAGAATATATCCATGTAATACCAGTAATAAACATTTTAGGATGCGGACTTTTTTGATTGTTTAAAAAGTTGTCAATATGTGTGTCTTGTCTTACCTGAAAGGTCTTCAGAAGGTGAAGTCATAACTTCTTCAGATATTCCAGTAATGCTGCTGTTTCGGCCTACCTCTTCTACATGTAACATATAACATTTGTACTTACTTTTAATTTACAGGATGGAGGGCTGCTGCTAAATAATCCTTCTGCGCTGGCAGTTCATGAGTGCAAGTGTCTCTGGCCCAGCGTTCCGTTGCAGTGTCTCGTATCGCTGGGCACTGGTCGATACGAAAGCGAGGGAAAGACCAACGTCACGTACACCAGTTTGAAAGCCAAACTCACAAATGTCATCAGCAGTGCAACTGACACAGAAGGTTGGTGTCTTTTAGTACTTTTCTATATGTTTTTAACGTGCTTTTCCAAGGACTAGACTGTGTCTGTCACTGGTCAGGACTTCCATCGCTGTCAGGAGGAACCAAGCGTGTGTTTTCCAAAATAAACTCTGTTCCTAGATGGGAGTACACTGGAGCTCCACCACGAGCAGTTTACATCTGTTTTGTTTCTATAAACAGGAAATATTGATACGCAGATGTTTGGGTTTTTCCTCTTATAAAGGGAACTGCTACTGTAAAAAGCTAGGGGTCAAGAAATACTCTTACGGTCTAGATCCCTTGCTGCATGATCTCTGTCAACTACCTTTAGTAAGAAAAAGCTGGATTGTGGGCCACCTTTTGGTTTTTGCACAATCATGGAAAGGTAGTGGGAAGGAGAGACATCTGTTAAGGGAAAAATGTTTCATTGCAGCAGAAAAATCAGGCAAGAAATTTGATTGGGGAAAAGGAGGAAAGTTTATTGTGGAGACCAAAGGAGAGGAAATGGAAAGAGCAGAGAGTAGTAGATTTGAGCAAATGGGAAGTTATATTCTGAAGGGAAAAGAAGAGAATATTAAACAGTGCAAGAAAGACTGGATGTGGTGAGACAAGAACAGAGACAGTAGAGGAATTTACAGGAGGAGGGACCAAGCAGAGAGGATTTCAAGTTAACAAGAATCTTTTGCTGTGGTCATGGGTACATGATGGTTTTTTCGCTTTAAATTTTTTATATAACAGTAAAAGAAGGAGGAAGCATGGTAAGTATGCAAAGAAGATGGAAATGAAAGAGAATGAGAGATGAAAGAAATAATGGAAATGGAATTTTAAGTGAGCCAACAAATAGAAATCTAAAAGGAGAGAGAAAATTGTTTACAAAAGAGAGGAAAAAAGAGAGGAACCAAAGATACATTACATAGCCAGTTTGTTACTGTACTAGCTAACTGAACTGTTACAATTTAACATGAACATTTTAAATTAAATGAACATTAAATTCAAACCAAAAATGTGTAGTAATATGTAAAAAATTAATGAGTTGCACACAAAAAAAGGCTTTAAACCTACATCTCTTTTACTGCAGTCCTTGAGATTAGAGCAGAATGTATAGCTATTGGTTTCATAATACCTACTTCCATTAGGACTGAGTGTAACAAATCATGGATAACCGGAATTGGGAGTATGTACAGTACATTCCTGCTCTTCAGAATGCACTCTCATTTGCAACGGAATGGAATGCACATGTAATTACACGTCCGAATAGCTGTAAAACCTTCTTAATTGTCACACCAGCGGAGTTTTCTTAGAATAAAACATAAAGCTTTTCCAGAGTAAACAGAGCTACAGGGCCATTAGCAAACCTTCTAGTGAGAAAGGGGTTTTGGTGAGGCAGTGGTGGAGAAACATCTGCTCAGCAAAGCTGCACATAGTCACACTTCCTGTGTCACTCCAGAGCACTTGTTGTTCAGAGACTGAAAGTCTGTTTATCTCATGTAAATATAACTGTGTCTTTCATTTGTTTTCAATACAGAAGTTCACACCATGCTGGATGCGCTCTTACCTCCAGACACTTACTTCAGATTTAACCCTCTAATGAATGAAGACATACCTCTGGATGAAAGTCGTAAAGAGAAGCTCAATCAGCTGCAGACAGATGGAATTCGCTATTTAGAACGAAATGAAGAAAAACTGCGAAAAGCTGCAAAAATATTAACACAAGAAAAAACAACTTTGCAGAGACTTCAGGACTGGATGAGATTAAAGGCTGACATGTATGAAGGCCTTCCATTTCTTTCCAAATTGTGAATATGTAATGCATGAAAGATCATAAATATAAATCTTGTACCAGAAAATCCATTTAGTACTGTAAAGCAAGAGTGTTTATTGGGAGTAAATGACATCTTTGCAAAGCTGTCAGAATTCAGAGAAGGCAATTCAGGGTGGCTGTTTTGTGCACACTTACTTGATACAAGGTTTTATGGTGTTACTTATTTTTTGAACTTTAGGGAATCTTACTGTTGCTCTACTTTGTTAAAGTCAGTAAAATTGAAAATTATGAAAACAATTGTGTTACGCATTTTTGGATGTACGTACCATAATTATGGTGGCAGTAAAACTTTATCAACTATCAGACTTACTGAAAATTAACAAAAAATAAAATCCTCATTCACTTCAGTGTAGGCAAAATACGTGTTACGCTCCTCCATAGCCAGTGAATTTCATAGAAATCCAATGTTCTTACAAAAACGTTGCCTGTGTTAATTGCACTTTTACATTTGAGAGATAACATTTAAATTCTTTTTTTTATTTTCAGTGGGTTTTGTACATAACAGTGTTTGGATGACTACAAATGGCGTATTAAATTATCAAAATTAACTGGTTTTAAGGACTTGCTGCTTATTGCTTTCATCGGGATAACTTCAGATTGGTTCATTCGTTATTTGAAAATAATCCCATGCCCCAGAACTTTGCTTTAGCAGCTGTTCCTGTCACAGGAAAAAGAAAATAGAATATTAAAATAGTTCTAAGTGAATCAGGAGCTCACTATAGAAGCTTCAGGTTTGGATGCCAAACTTTGGGTGTCTCTAGTCAAGAAAAAATTAGCAGTTGATACATGAAATAATAAATTATGCATTTGCTTTTGTCTTTTAACTTTCATATATGCATCCTCTTGAAATTACTTCAGAGTTGTGAAGTTACATTTAGAGCTTACTACAGATCTTACTCCTCCTTCCTTTGCACCTTTCTGCTCGTGTTGAGGAGGGTGGTGTGGCGAGCTGGGACAATGCAGCGCATCAATGAAAGGGCATTTGCATCACCGGGAAGGCACACCTGAGTTCTTCAAAACCCTGTGACTGCAGCGATCTTTGAGTTAGAGGCAGCAGCTGTGCCACATCGGGCATGTGCACATTAATAAGGTTGCTTGACGGGTTTCTGGGTGAGTTTTTACCGCTTAGACTGTTACAGTACATAAAAATTTCAACTAGATAAAATGTATGTTTTATACAGTAGATAAAATGTCCAATTTCGCTAAAAAACAGTGCATTTGTCACTCTGCCTTTCAGGACTGATCACCTGTCATTGCATTATCTACTAAAAATAACATCTACTTTGATAGCCACCTTCTGTACTTGTCGTCTTGAAACATCGGGAATGTTATTAGGCTGCCTTTAGGAAAGGAACTTTGAGGAAGGCAGCTGAGATCCTTCGTTGTCTTAGCAGTGGCTACATAGTATTCTGTGACTCTGCAAGAAAATACGTGATTTGGGCTGTTCTTTCTTTAATCTGATTTATTTTTACCTGTGTCATTTTACTCGGATATCCAGACTTTTCTGGTGCTTCCTCAATTCTCTGGCTTGTTTTTGCCGTTGAAGCTCGTAAGTGTCATTGGTACATAAGCTGTAGCCTTCACATATTTTAAACTGTTCCCCAGGCAAACAAATTTGTGGTGCGTAAGGACTAAAGAAGCCTTTGTCAGTCAGTACATGAGGGAGGGAGAATAGGAGAAACAGGAAAAAAAAATGTTTAAAAGCTACAGGAATTTAAAGGTAAGTGAACAAATGCGTGGTGTTCATTCCCCATCCGCCCCTTTCTTTTTGTTTATTAAACTATGGACACCAAAAGTAGTTACTTGAATAGGGCAATAAAAATAGTAAAAAGGAAAGTTTTATGGTCTTAGTGCAACTGCACTTTATACAACTCCCCTTTGTCCTTCCACTTACTAAGAACTGAGTGACAGAATGACGAGATCAAGCATTTCCCATTGATGTGAGATAGTTTAAACATACACAAAATAAATGTCAACTTTCTTCTGACCAAGGTACCTTGTCTACAGTGAAGGTGTGTTGCCAGCATTCTAAATGAAAATAGACGATAACAGAGAGTCTCATGTAATGACATAAATATGTCTCTTCCCCTGGCAAAGAGCAAAGTGATGGCATCACCTCTAAGGCTATCAAAGGCATTATTCTGAATCTGTAAGTTTCCAGTCATAGCTCTTTGGGATAAGCATTTATTTAAGACAATGCTTATTTGTCGTGAACAAAGTAATAACATTTCCACTTAATTTATATAAATAAAACCTGTGAGTTACTAATTTGCAGACAGTGGGGTAAGTGAATATACTAAACTGGGCTCTGCAGGTGGAACGCTGTTTCTGTTTGCCGTAATGCAAGAATTTTACTTCATTGAGAAGTTCTCCTCATACTCTGCGCTCTTCTCGTGGATAAACGTAACATTATAGTAGGAGTTGTACACCAGGAAGGCTACCTGTCTTTTGCATGAGTGTGGAATATCTCAAATTAACTTTATTTAAATATGAGGACTTTTTCTAGTTCTTCATGAGCTGCCTAAAAGGCTTCCACTACAGCTCTGTTGAAAAACCAGTCATTTTGTATAGAGCCTTGGCTTTTCTAATCCGCCTTCCAGGCTACATTAATCATACTCCAGGCTGATGAGTGCAACGATTTGGCTGCCTTTTTAGATCCCATATTTAAGAAATTACAGTATATTTGCAAAGCCATCTGTGTTGTCTCCATGTTACTCGAGGTGGCCTTTCCAAGTGGATGCACATAAATGCATTTAACCAGCTCACAGGAGTGAAGGCAAGTACTGTTTTCCCTCTTTCAAAAGGGTACCCGCAAAGTGGTACTTGCAGCTGGTCGCTTTCTCTCTGCCAAATCCCAGCCTGTGTGGCCTCAGCCCAGGAGCTGGGACATGGGAAGTGCATGGGCTTCACGTTAGATCTCTGTAAAGCTTGGTTCTAAACTTTGGTTTGCATTAGAGAAAGTTTGGTCCTGAGTTGCGTAAATAGTAATATTTGAGATAGAGCACATGCATGTAAAGATACGTGATGGCAGCAGCAGCACTGGGTAAATCTCTCATGAAACACCAGTTCACTCTTGTGACTAGAGAAGGTAAAAAAATCACAGCTCTTAAACCAATGAGGTCAAGGCTACATGAAAAGAGCAAGAAGAACAGACTGTATTCATATTGGTTCATTCTATGAAAAGATTCTGATTCAGTTTAAATGTATTGCTATTTTTTTACGTATTGCTGTTTTGAGGAGAGGGAAGGGTTTATTTCAGTTACGGCAAGATCTGGATTTGTGATTACACTGGTTTTGGTGGAAGCTACCATCTTATCTTCACCCACCCCTTTTCCTCCTCTTTATTGCTGTAACAATATTCTTTCTTAGGTGTGGCTTTTAAAAGTACACATGGAATTGAGTTGAGCTATGGAGTAATTAATTCAGACTGTTTTAGGGCACTGTGTGTATAAATTCACAAGATGCACGTATTGAATCCTTTCAAACGGCACTCTTTGATCCTCAGTGTTGCAAGTGCTCCACTGTCTATCAGGCACTAATTAGGAGTTTGCTCTCTCCTCTAAACCACTTTAAAATGTGCAGGCGCAACAGTTTCACCACTCCAGCTGTAATTAGGTTTTAGCTACTTCAAAAAAATACGCTAGCAGTTTGCAAGGGATCCCAGCTATGGTGGATGTGTTCCTACAGCACTGTGTATAAAGGAAAATTATTTTGGGGAAGTTTATTGAGGAATTAGATGTGGGATCTCACAGGGTACTTTAGTAGAAGAAAATGGAGTAAGGAAAACGGTATAGGAATTAGGACTGGATAAATAACGGAAAATAATTTTAAATTAAGGAAGTTGTTGATAAGGTGCAGAGGGATCAGCAATGGGTCAAAATCTAGTATATTTTAACTAATTACCGGTATGGATTGAATAACATGATAATTCTCTTCACAGGTGCATCTATGAGGGATCATTAATATTTTGAATAACAGGATTTCAGTGCAGCACGAATCTGAGAATAAAATAGGCTAGAATGAAAAAAAGTGCCTCTGAGTAATGAAAATGTAAGATTGACAATGGGAGAAGGAATAATCTAATGCAGAACATCACGCTAAAGGAATCCTGCTTTGAAGAAGTACCCTTGGGAACGCTGTGCGGTTATTCCCATTAACAAACTGAAATTAAGTCAGCAGTCACAGCCACAAAAATAAGGATGTGTATCAATGCACCAGAGAATTCCTTGGCCAGGAAAATGTGAGTAAACCCGAAAGAATGAGAAATCAATGTGAATTTTCAATCTTGAATTAGAAATCACAAGAGGGTAGTTGATGACCATTCCAGGTTACTCATCAAGTCAGAGAAGACAACAAGGTTTATCTGCCCAGATGAGCGTTCCCATTTGAAACGAGCCAGGTTTGCACCCTGGAAAGAAAATCAGGGATTTCGTGCTCTAGCTTAGAAAGTGATCATGGTGGATTGACCTTGGCTGGACGCCAGGTGCCCACCAAGCGGCTCTGTCGCTCTCCCCCTCAGCAGGACAGTGGGGGGAGAAAATAAGATGGAAAAAAAAATCGTGGGTGAAGATAAAAGCAGTTTAGTAAAGCAAAAGCAAAGGCCACATGTGGAAGCAAAGGAAAACAAAAGATTTATTCTCTACTTCCCATCAGCAGGTGATGTCCAGCCTGGGAAGCAGGGCTTCAGTATGTGTAGCGGTTGCTCCAAAAGAAAAATGTGATGACACATGCCCCCCACCTCTGCACCTCTCTCTTAGCTCTTATGGCTGGGAAAACGCCATATGGTATGGATATATGTCTTTGGTCAGTTTGGGTGAGCTGTCCTGGCTCTGTCCCCTCCCAAGATCCTGCCCACCCCCAGCTGCTGCTGAGGGGGATATGTTGGAGAGAGCCTTGATGCTGTGTGCGCGCTGCTCAGCAGCAGCCAAAATGCCATCAACACCAGTTTGGCTACCAACAGAAAGCGCAGCGCTATGAGGGCTGCCGTGGGGAAAATCAACTCCATCTCAGACAGACCCAATGCAGGGATAATGTCAAATCTTTGCAAAATTGACATAATTTCCTTGCTCTGATTTTGAAAGGAAGAAAGAATCCAGAGCAGGAAATTTAATGGTATAGACACAAAATAATCTCCCTTTATGCAAAGTCTGAAGGAGAAAAAGCCCCTAGGTCATCTCTTAGTTTCTAATTATCTATGCAGAAGGAGATCTTAATTGAAAGAGGTTTCACTACCAAAGGAAAAAAAAATAAAACTTCTAATGTTGATGTTTGATCACTGGTTTTAGGGTGTTTCCTGTCAGTGTCCATTCCAGCAGCGATATGAAGACACCGATTCTATTGCACAAGGTGCAGACAGCAGCAGTTGAATATAATTATAGTTTTAGTCACTGCTATTAGAGAAAGAGATATTCAGGCTAAAACAGATGCAAAGAAGGGTTGCCAAAGGGAAGATTTACGAGAGCTTGGCTTGTTTCGTCTAACAAAACAAGGGCTGGAAGAAGACTGCTTGCTGCTGTTTAAAAATACTTCAAGAAGGAAAAGAGAGTAAGTAAAAGGACAACACTTGCATGAAACCAAAGGTGCTTAAACTGACCAGAAAGAAATTTAACCAGAAAACAAGATTACAGAAACCTGCACAGAGAATAAACAGAGCAAAAGAAGCTGTGTTAGTGTACTCTTTAGAAACTTAGCTCTGTAACACACCGTGAGAGTAGCTACAGTCTCCAGGACCAGCTGAATCCTTTCTAACCTATGTGGCAGGTAAGAATTCATTAACCCCTTATATATATCGGAATCCATAGGCTTATGGAAGCTTCTAACAGCTCCTTCTCATTAGACCTAACAGATGAGGATTATGTCTCATCTTTGATCCATCACTTAAAGAGCATTTCATTTATTTTGCTTTCCTTGCCTAGCTGGCAAAGGGAGCTGACAGAGGCTGAAGTAATTCAAGACACGTTGGCAGGTGAAGGAAAAATGCGGCGTGTTCTTACTGCTCATTGGCACCATTAATCTTTCATCAGAGATTAAAGCGCTAATATGCTGCTGGGTCAACAAATGGTGCTGATTTTCTTCCATTAAAAGACCGTTCTCAAAAACACAAGTATTAACTACAGGCAGAACTTTTTGCAGCTGAGGCTCCCTGTGTTAAGGCTCCCTGTTTCTGCCGAAGGACTGCGCTCGCGGGCACAGCGGTGATAGAAACCTCCTCTTGGCTGCTCGGCCTCCTCCGATGCTCCTGGTATGTACCAGTTAATTCCAGTGTGACACCTGGTTCAACACTTTCCCGGTGTCCTTCACTGTTTGCAGCTACTGACATAACAAAACAAAACAAAACAAATGTTCTTTCTGCAAGATTTAACAATTAGCAACTTAATAAAATTGGCAGACCTTAGCAAAGGAGAACCATTAGCAATTTCCAGCATAATATAAAAAATAAAACAAGTACTGAAACACTTCAATACTTATATCGCTGGTAATGCATGTTTAATCTTTAGTAGAAATGCAATTTTGCTTTTTATTTATGATTTCATTTAATATATAGTTTTCTCATAACAATATAATCAATGGCTATTTTACCATGCAGTTGCAATAGCAGAAAAAAATACACAGTAGCATTTTGAAATCTTTACCTTTCAGGAAGAAACTGTCATATAGTATTTTCATGTAAAACCACAGAAACAACCTGGACAGATTACTAATACCATTAAAGTGCAATGCAGAGTTCAGCAAACTTATGATTTTAGCATTTAAAACCTTTTTTTTTTCATTTCCAAAACCTTGTAAACTGAAAAGGAACAGCTTTTTGTGCTCACAACATTTTTTTTATAATCGAATGAGGTAATAATCGTCACAGTAAGTACTCTAGGGAGACAGTCTTCCAGAATGTCTCAAAATTTTGACAGCAATCTCCCAGAAGTAATTTCTTAAAAACCTTATATGTGTCCTCTTTGGGGCATAATTTCAGCAAAACTGATGTTTGATGCTTCCTCAGTGGCTGCTCTGTAGAAATCAGAAATACGGTCCTGTCCCGTCCTGTCCTTTTGTACATCTCATTTGAACACATTTCCAGGCAGGAAAGGCAGGCAGGCAGAGAACGCTTCTAACAATGAAACAAGACATATTGTAGAGGAAAAATAGCAGAAATATTTGAGAGTTTAAAGGTCAAATAGGAATATTTCAATCCTCTTACGAGGAAAGGCAGGTATCTCAGGTACTGCCTAAAATGCAGAGTCAAAGGAGAAAACCATTGGCACTACTAAATCTGACTTCAAAGCATTACTTCTAGAGTCTACTAAGACACAGGCATGTCATAACTTCAAACTTGAGCACTGTGTCCATTCTAGCTGGTATATTTCTTGCCAAATATTAGATTTAAAACCATCACCAAGCAGGTTTGAACAATACTTAGACAAATCTGGGTATGAATACAGCAGGAAAGACAATAATATTTCTATAGCAGACTCAGTTTTAAATAATTTGCACTACATATGTCATAAATCCTTGGGAAGAACTACAGATCAGTAAGGATGAGATTGTCAGGAAGCAAACGTGCTCCGGACTGCTGTTTATTGCGTGGGTTCAGAGATATAAATATATAAATGGCTGTATATATTAGAGATAGCAAAGAAAAAAAAAAAACAAGACAAAATATTTCCAGCACGATGCTGTTCCTATGTATTTTATGCCTGCAGAGTGCGTTCACTTCAGATTGTCTTTGAGAAAAGGAAAGCTTTTTCTCATCTATTGTGCAGGGCTCAGCACACTGTAGCCTCTCAGGTAAACCTCATCTCCTTTCAAAACGATATATTTACAACAGGCACGACATATGAAAACAAATACTATTAAAAAAGAGACTAGTTTCCAGAACCAAATATATCCAGCATTAGATCAAAACTGGGAGGTTGCTGCCGTCTTTTGTCAGCTACTGGTATGAGTTGGTTGGAAGGCGCTGACACTGTGGCATGTCCAGAAAGCAGCATTAATTACTTCCACGCAGTTTCTGCTGCGTGATCACTCTGTCACTCTGCAAACGGTCCCTGCTGGCATGGGAGACCACCACAGCTGAACACGGGCAGCAGTGGGTTACTCAGCAGATATTCTCCTCCTCCACATTCGAATTGTAGCCACTTCACTTTAGTAGTCATTCTGACCAGTCAGGGCTTTACAAAATCAAACCACACAGAAAAAGATACGTCTCTTTCCCTCTGGAGATAATGAGGAAGACTTACTTTATTATTACTGTCCAGAACACAATGCCTTTCCTTTCCTCACTCACAATAGATGCTTGTAAAGAAGAAGCTCTTGCAGCCAGCACTCAGAAAACAATACTGCACGGTCACAATAGCACACAGTCAGCTCACAGTCTCTAAAAGCTCCAGAAAGGACTACTTCTCAGGTGCTCAAAATACTTTGAAATGTCTGCTTTCCAGCTGGGATTAGATTGTCAAACCCTAAATGCATTGTAAAAGATTGGCAGTGTAACGAGGTCCCCCTGCAGAAGGTCCCCATGGAAAGTTTTCCCTTGCAAAAGCACTTCAGAAGTGTGGAGTCCCCACAACAAATACACTTCAGCTGACAGTAGGTACCTTGTTCTCATAACGTTTTCTATCAAGAGCATCCCTGACAGACCTGGTATGACAGCCCAGCTGACACGTAGGGATGTTTGTGAAATGGGCAGAGAGTTATTCTTAGCATGGAGCTGGTGCCAAGCCTTCTTTCTGCCCAAGGCAGTTCCTCGAAAGAAGACTCCCATGCCAGCCTTCTGTTCCTGAGAAATCTACTGCACAACAAAAGTTCCCAAGCCAGACTCAGTGCTGGGCTGAGGGGGGTTAGAGCAGGTTTTCAGGTGTGCCAGGAAGGGAGCACGTTTCCTCAGCAAGCCAAAGGATAAGCATGGATGCTGCTCTACTAACCCTACAAGCCACTTTTATGACTTTTGGCTGCCATTATGGAGTGACATGGGGACAGGCAGGCTGCTATTCCAAATGTCAAGTTTTCTATCATGTGAGAGGGTGCTTTCCTGCTCTTGGTGGAAAAACATAACTGGTCCCAGCATGTGCCTGTGCTGCTGCATTTTTGCAGAGACGTGTTTTTGCAGAGATCTATCTGGGCAAAACCATGGACCATGGAGGTGGCACGGAATATGTGCTGGCCATTTCAAATCACTGCAGGTGATCTGAATGGTAGTCTTGTTCCTTGAGGAACATGGCCCCCAGAGATCAGCTGGGTCTTTCTCCAGAGCCCCAAAGCATTATGAGTGCTGCCAGAGGTATGCTGAGCAGAGATAGCGAAGGAATCTGAAACTACGCAAAGCAAACCCAAAGCCTGTACAAAGTAGCAAACGGAACTTCTAATTAGATGCTCAGAAGTATGTACTTTTTTTTATCATGACAGTTCCTGGACAGCTTTTCTTCCCTACTTACCTAAAAAAAAAAGGAAAAGAATAAAGAGCTTCTTCTGAAGGTAAGTCACCCTGTCAGACTGTATTTGTAAAAACAAACATATTGCATCTCATAAACCTCTTCTCCACAACAGTAAACAGCAGATTAGAAAATGATTGAATGTAGGTGATTTTCTAATCTGATGCAGACGTGCTCAAATAGCTTTATAGAGATATAGCACTGCAGCCTTCATTTAGTTTGAATTAAACAATACCTGCTACAGCTAGTCTACATTTCAATGTTAGCCTCTTGTCTGCAGTCACCTACTGTGAAGGTCAAGAAATCAGATCACAGAAGGTTCAATGTTAGTATCTCACATCTTTGAGCTTTTATTCAGGTGTATGTGTCAGAGCAGCATATCTCTAATCTCTACGCATATGTCTCTATCGTTACTAAAACCAGGTGTCACAGTAGATGGTGGCAAGCAGTCAGCTGTGCACTCAGCTGCATACACTCTTCCACATCTCTGTGAAGATGTCTAGGATTTCATAGGTTTGCTCAAGAAAAGCCATCTTGCCTTATTCTCTTCTTTTTTTCAAGGTCTAGAAGAATAGCTGTTGTGAATCAAGGTCTAGGTTTACTTCCCTAGGGACAAAAGGTACAACAGCATTTCTATTTGAGTTCCTACCTGAGTACCACTGCTTCAAGATCTTCCCTTTCCCAGAAAAGATCTTTTTTTTTTTCTATCCCATTGTTCTACATTCTGAAGAACTCATTTATTTATTTTAGCTCTGCCCTGGGGATTTGTCTATGTCTGGTTTGACCTCTAACTTACCTGTACCTCTAATGCTGCATTTTAAAGTATCATCTTTAATGATCACATGCCTAATTTTGAAACCTAATGCTGCTGTTATAAACAACTGTTAAATGGCTTATAGAGCAGTTTTCATGCTCGTCTATTTCTCTGTTTATTTCTGGACAAGAGTGTACTTGCCTAAGATAGCTCTCTTCATGTTACTTCTTGAATTTGTGCCATAGAACAAAGAATGATAAAAGTGTTACAGAAAAAAAAAAAAGCCATAGTCTTGTCTCTCCTGCCCAAAAACCATAGTGTTACAGCATTTCTAAACCTTTAAATGAAGCGCAAATGTTTCTCAGAACAACAGATGATTGGAGAAATGAGAAAATCATTATTACATAGCTAAAATAACAGAACATCATAGACGGTGCCAAGGGATTGATTTTGGGTATGGTAGAAGGTTCGTCTCTACTGACAACAACAAAAAATAACTTCTGAAAATAAGTGGAGGTCAGCAGAAAAAAACAAAGTTTGATATCAAAGGTAATATATACACCATGGTTTTGAAGAGAAATCTGGATGACAGATGAATCCATTTGGCTTGAAGGCACAGATTGAAATAGTAAGCCACAACTTCATTTGTGTATTGATTACAGATATTCATATATCAAATATGCAAACTATTGTTGAATGTGCTAAATAAAATGGCTATTAAATCAGTCACATAGATCCAGAGGTTTCCACCACCTCTCCTAAGGCTGGTTGACCCACCTTGCCTCCAGCTGTGAACATCAGAGTCTGCCAGCTACACCTGTGGGGGTCAGTGCCAGCCTACAGACCACATCGCTTCTCACCAGTTGGGATTTATAGCACCAAGGAGCAACAAAACTGCATGCTCTACCTTTTTAGGCTTGCTTGCACTCTGCCTTTACTATTAAAGAAACGAAAAAGTCAGTTGGTATTAGTCAGTTTAAGTAAACCAGGAAGACTTTGCATCACCGAGCTGGGGGAGTTACAGAATGAAAGATGGATAATCTTAAACACAAACTGGAAAAGGTCTCACTTCAGCGAGAAGAAAGTGTGAACGTCAGGGATCATACATCATTAACTTAGGTTTTTAATTTATTTTAGTGAGATACAGCACATAGATGGAAGATACCCAAACTTCACAATAATTGCTGTATGTGATACTAGCTCTTCCAGCAAAGTGTAAATAGTGAGAGAGAGAAGACTTGTTTCCAGTATTCTTCACAGAAACTGTGTCACTTTCCTTCAGTTTGTGAAAGGAAAATTATATGCCCCTGCCACAAAAGAATGGAAACATAATGAAGGTCTCCCTGGACCTGGTAGATAGCAATCTACCAATATCTGAAGGGAGCTTACAGGAGAGCTGGCGAGGGACCCTCTGTCAGGAAGTGTAGTGAGAGCACAAGGGGTTAACGGTTTTTAATTGGAAGAGAGGAGATTTAGATTAGACACCAGAAAGAAATTCTTTACAGTGAGGGTGGTGAGGCACTGGAACAGGTTGCCCAGGGAAGCTGTGGAAGCCCCGTCCCTGGAAGTTTTCAAGGCCAGGCTGGATGGGGCTTTGAGCAACCTGGTCTAGTGGGAGGTGTCCCTGCCCATGGCAGGGGGGTTGGAAGTATATGATCTTTAAGGTTCCCTTGCAACTCTAACCATTCAATGATTCTATGATTCTAAGCTCAGGGACTATGCAGCAAAGGGCAGGGGGCTAGGGGAGGTCAAGCAGAGAGGACATAGTGAAGCATTCGCTTGCTTTACTGAGAAGTGCTATCTATGCTGGTACACCATGAATTGAAAATGAGCAAACCAAATACAAAAACACAGGCAGACGCTCATCTGTTACAGACAGAATGCTAAAAATAAATAGAACTGCTTATGTATCAGTGGAACTTTCCATTAGAAATGAGAGGACAAAAGAAAGGTTTTCCTTCTGTTTATGCTGGGGCTCCCACGTGCACATGCAACAGGACCTTTGCAAATTTGCTGCACCTCAATTTAATCTCAAAAGCATGGGGAAAATTATTTCCAACAGGATGTCACCTGTCAGCATTCAGAAAAACTTTGTGTCTTTTCATTTTAAAATTCCTTTCTTGAACACCTCTAAATTCCCAATTCGTATCTAGAGGTCATCGCAACTAGGACACTCCCAGGGGATCTCAGCTCCTCTCCAGGCTTCCCCAAGGGCTAGTGATTAGCTATTGTGGTGATCATCAATCACATCTTCTAAACACCATTTGGTGCTTGGACTACGACAGATGCTATGAATGATTAACTAACCTCACTGCCAGTTAAAGCTGAGAACACTCACATACCCCACTACAATCTCCGTTGTTACTGAGGTGATGGGCTGCACAGGTATTGCTTTTTCTCCTGTCCTGGGTGTTTTGCCTCTCTGAGTTGTACATTTTTCAGGGTCAGAAATAATTTTTTCTTTGGTATTTTGGACTAACATAAAAAAACCCATGAGGTACAAAACCTTTCACTTAAAGTAATCATAGTTTTCTGGACCTTTAAAAATACATAATTATCCTGATATGGTGACCAATACAAGAGAATCTTGGAAACAGGTTATGAAGAAAAAAAATAAAGCTGATTGATCATTCACTGTTGCCTGCTTCAGAAAGCTACAAGGATGATGAACTGATGTATCTCCTCTGGGAACCTAGTAGAGCCAAGTCAATTTGTCCAGAGATTTTCTCACTTAAATTGCTTCAAGAAATCCAAACATAAGCTATTAAGGCAATCGTGTGTTTGTAAATTAAAACTAATCTTATCCTTAGAAGGCCCAACAGACCTATAGAACAAGGTATACCTTAAGAAAGCAGACTAGAAAAGCCCCTTGAGCATTTTTCTAGTTCAAGACTAAAAGTGTAACTTCAAAACAACTTTACTGATGTCATTTTTCACCAAATTTTTCCTCTCCTTCTTCTCAGCTTTCCAGGGAAAACCTTTCCTTCATTCTAAGCCTTACAACATGTGATCAAAAGTCATACTCATGTGTTGGGAAAAAGAGCAGACCTTGCTCTTTCACCAACTTTGCCCTTTTTCTCTGTCATCTGAAAAGACTTAAGTACATACTTAATTTCTTTGTGTGTGAATCATGAAGTTAATTCACATTAGGTATATGCACAATAAACAACTGCATGAACATTTGGAATAAAGTTTCACTAAAGCAAGAGTTATAGTTCTAATAGCTATTATTAGGCATCTTTCAGAATCTTGGAGTTGCTTCCTGGCTCATTTCCGTAATGGAAAACTCCCCACTGAAGATAAACTCTCTGAACCTGCGAGACACACACCTGAAAGATGTAACACTTTAAATCATAAGGTCAAGCTTGACTTTAAGCTCCAATTTTGAAAATGGAGCTGCTTAGTATTCAGCACTTTAAAAGTCTCTTGGATAAACTGTCTGGTGTCTGTAGACTTTTGATCTTCATGAAGCAGTTTTTCAAGAACCTTGAACCATGAATCACACTGTAAGAGATTTTTAACTGTCTCAGCCAATCTCTTCTAACGGAAAAGTGTGAACTCTAACATGCACACAAAATGTGTTTGGTGTTTGCAGACAGTTTAATCCGCTGTGTGAAGGACTTCCTTCCTTTATTTATATAGCAGATAAAACACTGGTCCTGTTGAAATCAATATAAAATTTCCATTGACTTGAGCCATTTCACCACGTTGAATACAGCTGTCAAAAATGGATTAGTTTCTGTAATATGCCACGGATCACATTAAATACATCTTTTATATAATCCTTTCTCTCTCAAGTTTCTGGTAAGTTCCAACAATCCTTTATCACCTTCCGAGCATGGCCAAAAGTACTGTGGTCTGCATGCAATGGTATCTGTGGATGTTTTATAAAGCTCACCCCCCCTCTTTTACCTGAAAAAATTGATCTCAGAGCTTAGAGATAATCAATCTCTGATTGATTATGCTTGACACAAGACCAAGCTGATGGTAATATCTTCCTGTGATTAGAATTGTCCAGGGTGTTGAGACGCGTTTAACTCCTTTGTCAGCCTTTGCTATGAAATGGACTATTCAAAAATAAAATGGTGCTGTCATTTCTCCTTCCGGAGGCATCTCACTTTGCATGGAATTATTAAATACTCATAGGAACAAGAGAGAACACTCTAATCATTAGTCTGGATAGTCAAGTTATTGGGGAGAAGGGAGGCAAGTTACAAATCTCATTACAAAAAAAATAAAATACAAAAAAGGAGTGAAATATGTGCAGGTATAGGGCTAGAACTCAGGCTTCTCCATATACAGGCAAATATATTGATTTCAGAGCTTCTGTATGTTTGTGTGAGATGTGTCTTATGTCTGTAATCTTACTTGCTCTCAATGTTTAACTATCCTGTACAAGGTGGAAGAGTGTCAATAGGGTGCATTATTCCAGATCTAGGGTGGAACTAGACGATCTTTAAGGTTCCTTCCAACTCTAACCATTCTGTGATTGTATGAAGACTCTGTCTTCATCCTCAGATTCTCCTAGATGCTGTTGTAAGGTTCATGACCTAAGAAGTTAAAGTTCATTAAGCAAAGGAAACAACCAAACCCAGATCTCCTGCTTCCCTTCTCAGCACTCTAATGATCCAGCTAGTGGAAGATGGGACAGGTGACAGCACCAGCAGCTCCTCCTCTCCATCTGCTCCTCAAAGAACAGGATCCCCTCTTTCCATTTTGCATTCGAGCATATAATTCCTGAAGGAAATTTCAGCCTTGTGAATCTCTTGGAGTGTCTCCCAGCAGGTTGGAATATCTACAAAAAGGCAAGATTAAAAACACAGTATTTCTGTGTGGCTGTCACTTACTGACTCTTTACTTAGCCTGCTAACCTTCTTAGGTGCTAGAATGACTCAGATATCTTGTAAGGGAAGGCTAAGTGATAGCTTATATATCAGGCATGGCAGTACCTAACTGTAGTCACAAATTGTCTTTTGAGAAAATACTTCTGAAGCCATAAATGAAGTATTATTTTTCCACAGCACATCAGAACACTTCTGTGCAGTGACTTTCCTGTACCATTCTGTTGCTAGCTGAACATATTTTACATCAAAACACATTCTCTGCCTGGTTCTCTGTGAAAGTTTTGTTACTGTATACCAAGCAGTGCAGCTTTTAACATTAGACATTATCACTTAAGCTTTTGATCTTCTCTTTGGTCTCTTTTCTGCTTAGAAATATTCACATTTATGCTGCTATAGTAAATAAACATCAGCTTCCAAAAAGTATTAGTCCATCAGCGTGTTCACTATTATGGTATTGGAAGATCCTCCAAAAGAAATATGAAATGTTAATAAATAAATTAAATTAAAATTAATCTCAAAAGTTGCTCACTTTTTGATTGGGGGGGCCTATAATCTACTGACTACGATTAGTCTAAATTTTATTGACTTTCGTATATTCAGTGGGGTATTCCTCACCCTTTTACTTTGTGTAAAGTACTTTGCGTGCTACGCCATGCTCCATTCGCTACTGTAAGACCTCAAAACAAGTGGGACAGTGGAATAACTCATGTTCAGATCACATGGGCGGCATTCAGCTGAGTAAATGCAGACTTGTACAATGTAGACATTTGCAGCTGAACGAGACACCCGCTGGTCTTGTTACAGTCAATGGAGAGAAGCAGGCATTTCTAGGATGCAACTCAGCTTATCATAACATCTAAAATAGGTTAAATGAATCATACACTAAAAGTGACTATTTCTGGTTCCCTTTATACTCAGTAGAGAGAGTGACTAGCTCAGATGCAGACATTCACATAGTAGACATCTAAAGTTAGGTGAGATGAACAACCCAAGATGTCTTTCCGTATCCATTAAAAATGTCTGGTGTAGAACAAAATGTCAGAGGATTCTTTTCAGCTAACACTAGCCTCTTCCAATGTATCAGCCCTCTGAATATTTTATTTGTTAAGCTCTTCCTAAAAACACTTTGCAAATGTTCAGGTTATGACTGATACCCGGTACAGACAAGTTTTTGATAACTTTTCCTACTTCAATCGTGTATGTATATCAGTTTTGTGTATTGATTATATGAATGTGTCGTGTACAGGACCCATGATTCCCTAAACAAAAGCTACAACAAAAGCTAACAGATTCACATAGAAGAAGGTGGTAGATAACTAAATGAATCAAGGTTGATATTTAAGCAACATGAAGACTAAAGCACATTGTTTGGAACTGCTCGTCCGTGGATACAATTGCAGCAGGCAAAATGAGAAGAAATGCTGCAAAAAAGTAGTAAGACGACTACCAAAAAGAAGCAAGGCAGGAGAGAAGAACTCTGAAAGCTAATATTCTTTCAGCCACACAACTTCTGCTTATCATAATGGCTGTAGTTGTTTATGCCAACAAACCCACCTGTTTTCTTTTTGCTTGGTACCACCATCCTACTGCCAGCTTGGATGGCATTCGTCCACAATAGTGGATGCCATCACCAGCAGAAGTAGCTCCTTGCTCTGTAATAGGCTGTATAAAACTTTGAATTTACTTGTTTACTGATAATGATAGGTATGCCACCATTTGGAAAGTTCTGCTTTGGCTATTGAATGTGTATTTGTTTATCTCGTAATATATAAAATATGGAGTTAAAATTCTTAGAGGAATCATAAGGGTATAATCATACCAGCTGCAACACTTCAGCCTAATCATAGATCAATATAGAGTTGGATTTTACACCCTCCCTGCAACAGTGAAATCTGTTCATTTATTAGGTTTCTGCGGTCTAACTTGCACCAAGTGGCTCGCCACAGCCCATTGGTTAGTGCTTATCAAATCTGGGACATTCACCTTCCAAATACCAACCAGATACATTTTAAGAAAGTTTAACTTTCAACTCTTTCCCCTGAAGTGTGCTGAAGTTCTTCAGTCCACCTCCTGAAGTTTTGGCTCATGATGTTCCCCTGGGAACCTGGCAAGGATGCAAAAGACAGCTGTCAGAGAAATCATACTTCTTGCAGCATTTTATACCCATATCTTCTTAAAGCCATGAGTGGCTATATGTTCTCCTTATGCAACACAGTATCTTGGAAGCAAAGTCAGGCTATCTTACCGGTTTAGGTCCCCTGTTTACTCGTTGCTGAATGTTTACTTAGACTGCAGTGGGTTTGTACTTAAGATTAAATAAATCAGCTGGGAACATGGGAGTTGTATAGCAAGAAAAATGTAAGCAAACAAACAAAAGTAAAAAACATTTAGGGATACACAATATATTCAAGCACTTCTCACTCTTTATAAAAAGGATTTTCTTCACATCCATCTAATCTTCTTTGCATATTAAAGTCTCAAACAATAATATCCTGGCCTCAGATTGATAGGAGCTTGAAAAGTCTGAAGCAGTAGTGTCTGACTTATTGTTTAACCCTTGAATATTTATATGCATGTGCTATATCATTTATAGAATCTGTTATTCATCTAGAGTGCTGTTTTTCAGTAGGTCAGCTGTTCACATTTAACTTGCCAGAGATGTAATGGGGTTTCTGCAGAGATGCAGGGTAAGGGCTTTTTGCTCATCTTGGGCACTGCGTTTTGCACTATTAAATAAGTTATCACTGAAGAGTTCACCTTGAAAGCTGCTTCCCGAAATGTGTAATAAAGAGTTAACCACTGTAAAAGTTGCCACCTTGCCATGCACAAAAGGCTATTCCTAAAAAGGCTGATCTAAGAGCAAGTTCAGCAGCAGCAGATAATCACATTTACTGCGTTAAATGCAGACTTGGAATAATTTTGAGCAATATTGAACATAGCCCATAGACATCTCAAAATGGTTTTTAAATGCTTTCTGACATGGTGCATTAAATGAACTGCAAGACGTGAAAGGGAAGGTGAGCACTGCGAGCACCTCTCGACCGAGAGGCGCGTTCCGCAGACAGGTCTATTTGAAATAACCCACAGGGAGAGAGAGAGACTCTTCTCCCAACGGTCTCACCCACAGCTTCTCTTTAAGTGACCGCATCCAAGCGTCTGACTTCCTGAACTTGTGAACTGGAAATTTAACCTAATTCAATTTTGCCCTGCCTGGTGAAGAACGCGCCGGGACGAGCTGTGGGCAGGCCGCTGGCTCCGCTATTTGCGGCAGTCCCCAGGACAACCGGCATGCTGCCGAGGATTCCACCGCCCCCCAGGAGAAGCCGGCAATGCAACCCTCTGTCTTTCCGAAGTCTGTTTAATTTACTGTATTGTTGTACCCACAACAGCCGAATTTATTGGCTCCAATCCTGCAAACACCCGTGTTGAACTACACACATGCGAGCAGCGCTACCGAGTTCAATAGGACTATTCTCGAGTGTAAAATAATATCCTTGTCTCCAGTTTGGGAACGAGCTGAAACCATCTATTTAGAGGGGCACTGCCGGGCTAAAATAATGCGTCTATTTAAAACGCCGCCTTTGCCAGGGCCCGCACCGCTGAGGGGAGGGAGGTGCCCCGGGCAGCGTTCGGCTTTCCCCGGCCAGGGGAGGGCAGGGGAGCGCCCCGGCCGTTGCCCCACACGGGCGCTGAGGAGACCGGCGGCCGGGTCGGTTTCCCCCCAGACGGGGCGGCGGTTGGGCGGCGCGAGGGGGACTGAGAAGGCCGAGACTTGCAGGGCACGACGCCCATTTGACTCCGTTTTTCACCCAGGTGGCGGAGGGAGGTAGGGAAGGAGAGAAAAGGGGGTCGGCAGGACGGCGGGGGCCCACCGCCTTCCCCCGGCGGCGGCCGCGGGGGCGATGCCCAAGATGGAGGCCACCGCCCCCGCGCCACCTCAGGTGCGAGG
>VXAK01002293.1:45577-71258 GCA_013399435.1 Arenaria interpres
CGGGCGGAGTGTGAGGGGGAAGGAGCTGTCTGTGCTGAAGTGCCGGGTTTCGGCTTTCCCACCTTTATTTTTCCGCCCTTTATTTATTTTTTTTCCTCCCCTGTCCACCTTCCGCGGCTTTGCTTCTGGCAGGGAGTAGCAACGGCGAGTTTATTTAGGTATAAAATAGCGAAAATGTGGCTGATCTGCTCGTCTGTGTCCTCCTTTTGCTTCATCTCTCTTGATGGCGATGGAGCCTGAACAGCAAATACACCTGCTCTTTTTGCTTAAAAAAAAAAAAAAGTAATAATTAACTAAATATTCAGCTACTGGTGAACTCCTCGGCACAGATGTGTTAGTTTTGAAGTCTGAAGTGTGTTTAAACCAAGGCTTGGGAGTCTTCAGTGTAAACAGTACCTGATTAATAATGCCAAGCTGTTTAAATATTTAAGATCATAGTGTGCTTCAGCCCGGTCAATAAGGCTCTTCCATATTGACAAGTACGCTGCGAAAGGAATGCTATTTCTTAGCTGTCTGTATAGTTAGATAAAACAATGGAAAATGTGATATGTAACTCTGCAGTGGGACCTACAGATTGTGATAAGCCATTCTTTTATCTATAAAGGTTCAGCTTTTCACTATTTATTCAAAACAACCTCCTATTGAGTGAAGAAGCCAGTATTAACCACCTGGGTTTCTTTTTTCTGCCTCTGAATATTTCTTTCTCTGAGTATTAATTAAGAATTAGAATGTATTTTATGTTGTGGAGAAGGTAGATGAAACCTGAAAACTTTATTGCGTCTAACAGGTGCACTATTAATCATTTCAACTTCTGTCATAATTTAACATAATCGATGTGATCATTTATGGATAGTAATTATACGGGGCTGTGCGTAGAATAGGTTACTGTACAACATCAGAAGGCATTTGGACTTTATTTTCAGTTTGAGAGCAGCGTATATGCCAAGAGATGCATCTTGCTGGCATTCCGTGGCAAAGGATATCAGCTAGAAAGAGAAGGATACTATATAGTGAGATATACTAGCTCAAAGGACCCAGAAGTCAGAAAACTAACTTGCAGGTGCAGCATATTTTTTATACTTGTTTGATACTACCATTTGTATGAATGCGTTTTGGGCATTTGTTTAGTTGATGACTGTCCTGAGTTTTGAATAGCAATTACAATGCAATTGACCAGAGTTGCTAAAGAGTTTGACACCGAAGTCTGTGAAACTTACTTATTTGAATTTCAAAGTACTGTGAAATTCTCTTGGGTGTTTAAAATTAGCTGTCAGACTATATAAATCCAGAATTGGGTAAGTATTGTATTCTGAGAATATTGAACTTAAAGAAGCAAAACCAGAAAGCTGCTTGGTGTTGACGGAACTCGGGATCCATTGAATGAATTCACATTCTGGGTTGTGCAAAGGCGATGTAGCGAAGGGAAGCTGGACAGCTGTGCGACCACATTGGATGACAGAGTAGTGTGTACCAGCTGGTGTTAATGATAGAGCTAAAGCCCTCTTCACAATTTGCAGAATAAATCCTCAATTAATCATACTGGTATTGGTATCTTACTGTAATTACTGGCCACAGTAAAAATACTCAAAAGTAATAATATTCAAGGTGAATGAGATCAACAGAATCTGAGCCCTAGTGATCATTCTTTATCTTCTTGCAGAAAGCGTAATATTTGTCACATATACCACAACTTGTTTCATAAGGAGTGCTGTAATTAGAAATTTAGGCTTTTTAAAATGGTTATTATTTTCAGGAAATGAAATAAGAAATCCAGTGGATGCTTACTGATACCTCCTGTTAGCTTGTTGTGTTTTGGTGTTTCTCTGGTGCACAAAAAGGTGATGGCAGAAGCTTTAGTAACAAAATTATACTTTCTTGGGCTTAATGAGATGTCTCTCTAACTGACAGATTTTATTGGTTTGAGGATTCCGATTTAAAGTCGGGAAAAGGTGATGCTAGTCTCCTCATTCTTCCTGCTGTAGGGAAATGATTCTCCATGGTATCTGGACATAAAACATACTGAATACACTAAGGCTTTGGGGTTTTGTTAAGAGATTATTGCACAGCTCAAATAGCTCAATCAGCCTAAAAATTAAATCTGTTTTGCCTGCGGCTGTGGAATTGCTGTTAGTCTGTAGTTTTATTCAGTTGTCCCAAATCACCTTGAATTGTGATTACTTACCTTCCATTATATTGGAATAGTAAAATTGTGTTCAGTTTTCACTGGATATGTTCATTTTGTTATGTTTTATGAACAGAATTGGTAAAATGGGAAGCCATACAGAAAAGTCAGTCTTGGTAATGTAAGCTGAGGGAATAATGTAGGAGGCTGTCTGCTGGGCAATATGCAATGAATTTGATTTTGCCTTCCTGAGTGGGCCGATAGTATTCAAAAAATTCAGTTATACTTTCTCCGCAGTGATGATTTGTTGCATTTTAAATTGGTGAGTATGTGTATTGCCTATTCAGTTTAGTGTTAATGACTTTGTAACTTATGCATTTATGAATGTTGTCTTGTAAATATAATACTAAGGGAATTTGTAAAGAGTTAATCTTCAATAATAAGATTAACACGATGCACCATAAGTTTTGTCCTACTGGTTGTTAACCAGGAAAGGATAGTTGCAAGCTAGCTATATTGCTTTCTTCTGAGCTACTGGAGGCTAGCTGAGCTTTCAGTTATTTACCTCAATAGAAAACTGAAAGGGAAAAAGTGAACAAAGGAGGTCTGTTTTGCCTGTCCCACTTGCTGGGCTGTTGTCTTTGCCCTTTTCAGTGAAGGAGGGGGTAGAGCTGGGTCAAAGTTGAAAAACACTGAAAAGGAATTCAAGTCTTATATTGAAATGTGAATGATAGCTTAGTTTGAGCACCGAATGCATTTGTTTGAATTAATTTTTTCTGTCTGTGGAAGCTTTAACTGACAGATGGTGATGGACTGGCATATAGACTGCTAGAAGGTACAGCTAGATATGCGTTCAGGCCCCGATTAAGATGCTCAGTAAACAAGTATATATCTTATGAGACTTCTAATATTAGAGATACTGATGCTAGACACTGTGTGACACACTAGATATTTGATTATGTGAATCAAGGGCAGGCCCCTGCAGCTGGCATACATTCAGACTTACTTGTCTCGCCTAATTGCATTGCAAATACTCCTCTGGATTGCTCTTTAGATTCTCCCTTCTAGTAAATGTTGAATAAGTACAGAAATGTTCATCTGGATCCTCTATTAACTGTTGTAAGAAGCTTTCAATTTTTTTTGTTTTGCTGTATGAATCAGGATAAATGTATCTTAGTATTCATTTTGTGAATACACTGTTTTCCTACACTGTTTTGGTTCTGAAATGGCTCAATTCATAATGTGATTACAGCTTTCCCCTTGTTAACTTTTTAGTATGGAAGCATAACAGCTTGAATTATAAAATGTTTCTGTAAGAGCTCACAGTACCCCCATTCTACTTTAAGCAACCAAACTTTATATAAAAAGCAGCATTTCATGCAGAGCATCTCAGATGCACAAAAATAGCCAAGCAAAGAAAAAAAGACCAGTTCAACTTATTAGGACGTGATAACTTTAAAAAACAGCTGCATTAGAAAGGAACTAGCTGTCTAATTTGTCAATTAAATCAGACAGAATCAGTACGAATGTAGTCTCTCTAAATTCTGCAAATGCTCATATAAGACTGCTGAATTTGGATGCATCCCAGTGGGAATACAGTTGTCTTAATGTTTTGTCTGCACTGTTAGGTTTATATGATCTTTTAATTTCCTCTGGTTTTAAAGTATGTAATTTTTTCAGTTTAACAGCTTGTTTGTGGAAAACAAAAGTTGATCCATGACTTCCTGCTGTGTCAATTAGTCTTTGGCCACTAATTTGGCTTTTTCAGAGAGCCACCCAAAATATTACCATACCATTTTCCTTTAGACTGTTACCTAAGTGCCAATGTTTATACATGAGTAGGGATTTTCTGTGTCTTTCTGAACTGTGCTTCTCACTTCTGACTTCCCATTTTCTGCATTTTCAGTGTTGCTGTTTGTCCTTAATGATTCTGAGGGTCCATGTAAAGGAGTTGCCTTTACAATATCACAACACCGTAGAGCTCCGTGTGTGTCTGTGTGTCAGCTGTTGTACAAGATTTGGAGTCAGGCAACAGTTCTGCTGGTGGAAAATAATACCACAGAGTCAACCAACTGGTGCATAGGCACTGGCCAAGCAAAGTCTTCTTGCTCAATATTGTAGCATGGGTGGGGTAACAGAAATGAACAAAATTCAGAGAAAGAGGTTGAAGATAATGAATTATGAAAAAAAAAATCCATGGGGAGGACTACTCTATGAGGAGAAGGATGAAGAAAAAAATGTGTTACTGAGTTTTGCATTAGAAAGAACTGGTAGAAATGAGGGGGTTGGGACTAAAATTCACTGGAAATCTTAGAAAAGGCAACAGTCCTGGGAGCTATGAGTAGAATAGATCGAGAGGGAATGTACGTACAACTCATGTTAAGTGTGTGGGATGAAGCAGGGGATAACTCCTTGGTGTGAGGTGGGAAGTGCAACCAATCCTGAGGGAGGGAAGAATTTTGAAGAGCAAAAGCAGGGAAGTGAGTCACTTGAAGGGGAGCAGAAGAAGAAAAACAAGAATTTGACCTACTATTGGTGAAGAGTTGGTTTGTTTCTTTTTCCTGGGAATTATCAAGCAATTTGAAGGAAAACATTACATACCCCTGTTATCTTCATGGCATGTTCCCTGTCATTTAAAGGGATTTCAAGAGTAGTTAGGAATTTGGTATTACTCATCAGGAGACCTGTATACCACAAGTTACCCTTCATACCAGTATAGGTGGTCCTCTTTTCTACTTCTCTACAGACTGCTGCTGTTCACAGCTCTAGGGGGATCAAAATGCAGGACATGCTTGATGTGCCTTCCTCACTACAATTTTCAGGTACTATTAGGAAGAGGTAAGCTTCACTATGGCTGTTCTTTGGGTGGGATAAGCAGGTTTAGTGACTTGGTTACTGCTGTTTTGAGTAAGCTGGAATCTGTGGGTCCCTGCACTAAGCCTCCCAACCTGTAGACCTGTGGTGTTTGGACAAAATAAATATGCAATAGGAATTTTAACCCCTTTGAGTTATGCTTGAGTTAACCCTGCCTTGAGTACTGTTCTTTTCTTGAAAATGGAGGATATTTTTTCACTGTCAGCTCAGCTGAGTTTAGTGGTTTGGGCCTCAAACCAGGACACTGAATTTGGTAATGATGTTTCAATTGTTACACAGCCACATACAATCAAAATCTGGTTTTTACTTTGGGTGACATGAGATGTTAATAGGCCGTGCTATCTATTTTACATCTTTAAATCTGTTCTGACTAGGTATTTGTTACTGAAGCTCAGAAAAAAAGAGCTATGTTCCTTTTCCTTTCCTATCCTTTCAAAACTGTACAGGACTTGAGTAAGTTTACAACAAGGGAGCTCTGCATTAAAAGTGAAAAGAACAGCAATACAGAGTTTCTGCTTGCATTGTTGGATAAACTGAGGCCTCTGGCCATTCTTGAGTCTTGGTGTAGTAAGTTTTGTGTTCCGTGTCCAGCTGCTGTGAGGAGTTGTATACTCCATGGATGGTGAGCAATTTTCAGCTATGAGCAGTTAAACGGTTCCAGTGTGATTAGGTTTTGTTGCTGTTAAATCAGTTTAGGGCGTAATGGCAATCCATTTTCCACATTGTCAATTGAGTTCTGAATAACACTAGAAACCAGAGTCGGCATTGTGATGTGTTGCAGAGTCTTGTCATGTTTTGAGGAAGTTGTTGCTTTCCCTAGAGTGTGAGGAAATCATTTCAGTATTGCAGTGACCAAGTCTGTAAGTCAAGAAGATGAGAGCCCTTGTGGCTGGAGATGTTAGACAGGATATGGTCTTTTCACCAGATATAAAAGATTCCTGCTTCTATTTATCAATGTATTTATTTATTATTTATAGTGAAGTTCAGAGACGCCCAAAGATAGGGAATATCTTGGCAATGATGGTGGAAGGAGGAACATATGTTCTTGAGGTGGCTGCAGAGAATCCAGTCTTCAGACCTCTTCTTTCTGTTGAAGGTGTCATTATTCTTCCCTAGGCAGTAGGTTTGATTAGGATATAGGGGCAGATAAGAACCAGTAGCACTGTGAAGGAACCCACCCTTCTTATTGGAGCGGTACGTACCTTATGTATGGTTTGGCTTGCTTTTGTCTACTCATGAGCTAGTTTTTGGTTAGACATCTAAAACAACCAACAAATTTAATGTCAGTGTTTTACATGCCAAGTGTATTTTGAACCCTCCTGAATTTTGTGTGGTTTTTGCATCATGTAATGTCTTTAAAAGCATTATTTAATGAGGGAGAGAGGATTCCACCTACTGCTTCTCTGATGACAAAGGCTTAGGGCTGGGAAACAGTTTTCTCTCTTTCCTGGATATATAATACAAAGTAAGTACGGAAGCTGCACGTGAGCTTCTTTTGCATGAGCTAATATGGCTGTCAGAGCAGCAGTACTCATAACTGGACTAAAGAGCCTGACCTTTCCTTATTGGATGCTTTTGTTCATATGAATCTTGCATGATATACAAAATCATAGAATTTTATGTATAGTACAGCTCTGGCCTTTAATGTACAAATAGTCTTTTAAATATCCATCTTTTCCCTCAGAAGCATTGAATGTATTTATGGACCTTGGAGTCTAGTAGCCAACATTTCAATGTAGTACAAGGTATAACATCTTCTCTCAGACAATACCAAACATATAGTCTCAATATAGATTGAAACTTCAGTTGGTATTCTGGAGAATTTTTTCAAGTTTTCTGCTTTCATGTAGTTTGAGTGCTTTAAAAATTGGCATCTGAATATGATTCTAGATATGGACAAAACACAGAACATCTTAAATTATGTGCAGGCTATTTCTGCATGATAAAGTTGAAATATAAGCAGCTGTGTAACTGGAAAGCCAGCCAGCCCAGTGTGACTAAAAGGTAAACTATCTGTTAGACCTTGTAGGTGGTAGTTGTATAAAGAGCATTTTTAGCTTAAAAAGGTAAAAATCTGGGAACACAAAAAGGTGAGTGTGACCACCAGAGGGCAGACACATTGTTTAATGACTCCAGACCAAGCTCCTTAGAAAGGAGACTGCCTATGCCTGTAAAAATACAGTGAGATAATGACTGAATAAATAACACAGTATAGATGCACAGAATTTCAAACACTGATGAAATATAATGTTTAAGATGAAAGTAGATACATCTGCTTAGAACTCACCTATAGTTTTGTATTCCTACAGTGGAAGTCAGAACAGTTCATCTGTTTGTGTAGTTTGACCTGTAAATAATAAACTGTTAAATTTAACCCATTTAACTTTATATTAAGTCCAGGAATTTTAATTTAACCATGTTTTCCACGACCGTGTCCATCTTCATCTGAAAATGAAAAATACATTCCTTTCTCAATAGTTTCTCTCTTGTAGTCAAAGAATAATTAAATTCTGACTGAATTAGAGTTCATGTTTCCACAAAGATCTCCCAGCATTTGCATATTCTTTTCCTTTTTATTATTAATAACATTTATGTCCTTTAAAGCATGTAATTTTGTTCTTCAGAGTATCCTGGAAAATATTTAACATTATGGGCCTAAAATTAAATACTTCAATAAAATAACCTTTCTCAGGAATGCTGTACTGTTGTTTTTAGTGAAAGATGATGTTCAGTAATTTTTATTTAGTTTTCTTGCTGAGAATGTAGGTGCTTAATTAAAGCATGTCATGTGTTGGCTTTTACTGCTCATGCACCATCTCAGTTTACAGTGGCAATGTCTTTTCTTTGCATAATTTTCCTCTAAAACCTAGACAGTTTTTGGAAGAAAAGTGAAGTCTTTATCCCATTGTTTCAAAGTCACAGTATTCTCTAGAGGCAAGTCTTAAGAGCTTTCATGGCTCTCTGAGGGGGTCTCAATTCTACTAGTTGGGCTGGAATGAAGCATCATTGAAATAGCCTTAAAATGCTGCCCCAGATTTCCAGTTTCCCCACTGCCATTTCCAGCAGGCACAGTTTCCTTAACAGCAGAATTTCTGGAGAGGTGCTTTGTAAGATGATTTGCAGATACAATCATCAAAACTTTATCTGGAGGAATTTCTCCAAGTTACTTCTAAAGTTCTATGTGTTTCTTCACAACCTTCTTACATCCTCAGCACTGAAATGTGGGAATAGGTTTCTCATTGCATCCAGGGAAGTGTTCTAGCAGAATTGACAGCATCAGACACTCAAGAATACCATAGGAATTAATGATTTATTAAGATTTGCATCTTCATAGTTCACTTGGCTAATGTGTCCTAACTTCTTTTTTTTTTTTTTTTTTTTTTTTTTTTTTTCTATTTCATNTTCTTTTTTTTTTTTTTTTTTCATCTATGTCTAGAAGCCTAGAAACACCTAAAAATAAACCTGAGTTGGTCTTAATAAGAAGCTGGTTTTTGCATCTGGGTTTTTGAAAAATTCAATTAAAGTTATGAGACTTGATAACTCTCTTCAAGGACTGAATTCTGTCCCTTGAATACAGTGACAGAAACACTATTGCTGAGAACATGTGCAGTAGCTGTAATCTGTTGGAAGTTAAATGGGTGCCAGGGCTAACACAAAAGTTAGCACTAGTAGGAAGGCTAGCCTTTATCTTCAGGATGTTATATAGACACTTGTGTGTTTTCTCTTCTGAGATAAAGCTGTCTGGAAAGAGTAAAAAATTTCAGTTAATTATGCCCCCTCCACCCCCCTCCTTTGATGAGAGAGTTAAAATTGCAAACTAATACATAGGTTCCTGCTAATAAAAAGCCATATTAATTGGAATGGAAGAGATAAGAATAAGAAAGTGCTGAAACCAGAAGAAAGTGTGAAGACAACAAAGTGAGGGGAGACAGAGGAGAAGAGGTCTATTTAATTACATGCAAAGAGCTACTAAAGGAATAGAGCTACAACTTGTTGTTTACTTAAAACCTCAAGGTATCATTTTAGTGAGTGGTGCTCATAATTGTGAAGTATTATCTGAATTGTTGATGAATTAAGTTTAAAAAAAAAAAGTGCAAAAAAAGTATGAGCTGTATAGTCTTNGGTGCATAATCATGCTGATCCCTAAAGTTAAGTGCCTGACTTCTCCTGGATGGTAAAGGATGAAGTGAGACATCTATTTCTGAAAGCATGTCTATAAAAATAGTTGAATGTTTGCTTTCGTTAGTGAGAAGCTTTATCTCTGGTTGTGGGAAATAATTTATAATTCATTATGGTGAGCTAATGCATTACTTTGACTAATATTTTTTCAAAAACAGAATTCAGATTAGTGGAATTATGAATTTGCATTTCATAATGAATTATTTGATTATAATTAAATTAATTTTCCCCTACTTTCAATATTAATTTAGGTTTATAGTTTAAAAAAAAATGAACTAAATTGATGTTGTGTTGGCATTGCCTTGAAGTACGACTTGGAATTTAAAACATTTTATGTACTTTGAAATGTTTTGCAGTTCAATATTAAATATTACCTATCAAAAATAGAGCTATTAATACATTTTAACACTAAACATCACTGGAAAAAACAGCTCATCACTTTTCTTATAGAACACAAAATGTAACTTAGCCTTTGCAATGTAATTCAGTTTCTGAACACTAATCCTCAAACAAAGACTTAGCAGAGTCCAAAATGAAACACTAGCAAGTCTGTAAGTAGGACCCTGAAGAGCAACAATTTTTTGTTCCATTGTTGTCTTTATCCCTTCACTGCTGTTTCTACCATCCTATGATAGATTTTTAAATACCTCCTATTTGGGCACAGGCAAGGTAAATCTTACTTTGAGCGCAATTGTGCAATAGTAGGCACAGAACTGTAAAACAAAACTTGGAGGCTCCTTTTAAGAAGGCTTACATAATAAATATAATTAGACAGTCAGACTTTGAAGTATCTTAAAACCCTTGTTTGTTTGTATGACTCCTGAGTTTTCATATAAAATTATTTTGCAAATTTCTGTATGTTCTTTGGGGTTGTGGCTATCTGTCCATACACTACCGGTTCTAATGAGATTGTAATTTATGATTACAGCTCCTAGACTGAATTAGTGGGTACTATGCAGTACAGGTTTTTAGCAGTTATTTTTTTTTTAAAGAATATTAAAGCTTAGTCCACTACATATATTCACATTGGTCAGAAAAATATTGTTTTACTGTTCGGTACCACTGTTTAAAAACAGTGTGTGAAAGGACATGTTTAGTGTAGGTATTCCACTTTCAGAAACATTTCATGCAGTGTGCCTTGCTTGTCAGAAGTTTTCTTTGCTATTAACAAGGCTGGATTTGAGGTCATTAATTTTATTGAGGTTGTGGAAAGGAAAACTTGGATTTATATCCATGTAGTTTAATTCTGAATAGTGCTTCAGTACTGGAAGGCTGATGACTATATTGTAAAGAAAATACAATGTATTGTAGAGGGAGATGGCACCATTGTAGAGAACCAGCATGGCCAGATTGCCCTCACTGACTTGATCTTCAACATGAATGGATGATATGTTGTAATCTAATTATTAATCAGATTAACAAATGTAAAACTCAATGACAGAAAGGTGATGAGTTTTGAGACCATTTCATTACATTTTGAAGTGAGGGGGTGGAGCTTCTCTTACACATCCAGTCAACTGTCCTAAGAATTGATAATGTTTTTAATGTTACACTGGCAATTTGTAATCATTAGAAGCATCATTATACAGCAGCTTACAATGAAAAGCTTTCTGTTGTATGTATTTCTATTTATTTTCCAAGATGTGGTTTCTGCTAAGTTTAAATTATTTGTATTCATTTTTCAGGTTATGTATTAACTGTAGAATAAATGTAGAAGTGCCCAAATTGGCTTCCTGTGAGCAAGCTTAGGTCAGAAAGCAGGAGAGTTACTTTTGTGCAGTGCTATCAGATCTGAGGTAAGTATTAGTCAAGAGATTTGTGTCCGTTCATAGTCAACAGTACAACCAACCTCTTTGGCACCACTTATACTGTTGAGTGTTCTTCTGTAATTCAATACATGTACACGTGTATTATTCTTATGGGTTTTTTTCTTGATTATCTGACCCCTTTACTGCCTTGGGTAACTGAAAATTAAGTGTGCTGTTTAAGGTTGTGGAGGGAGGGTACCAAAGGTGGGAATGATACCTTGTGAAGCAATTACTATATTGTACCTCAGCACCAGTTTCCAGCTTTTCCTAAGGTGTAACCTGTGCCCAAGATATACTGTCACCCATCGCTATCAATTCAAGACAATCATGGTATAAAGGTTCCATCTGAGGAAAACTGTTGGAATCACTTAACAGTGTATATAAAGAAATAAAAATAAAAGCAAGCTTGAGTTGGGTTTTTTTTTTTTTGGAAACCAGAGTTGTGAGTTGATTACACTTGGTCTCATCTGAGAACTTGTAAGTGGTGGATACAACCTTCACTCAGGAAACACCGCTCTAGTCCTGTCTAAGTAGCATTTTAAAGTACTTGCAGGATCATTGGTGAAACAGTGAATTTAGAGAAAAATGTGTGAGAAATGTATGGAGTTTTATTTTTCCATCTGGTGTCATTACTTTAAGATTACATGAAAATGTCTCAGTCTTTAGGGATTTTTCTGGTCTACCCTCTATGTAAAATGGGAGTAATGCCTCCAGGATTATTCTGAAGCTTGAATTGGGCTTTTGATCACTTTCCGTCATTTAGTTCAGTGCAACTTTTTGATAAAATAAATATTTCTAGGTATTATGCCAGAAACTTTAATCTGGAAACCATTAAGGAAGCAACACACATGCAAAGTAGGCAAATGTTGGGAAGTGACTGTAGTGTTTTCTTTGAAAAAGACAGTGTAATCCTTTGTCTCCAAATAACTTTCCCGATATTGGTGCACACTCAGACAGATGTTTGCTTTAAGGGTGGATGGGAAAAGTAATTGGTTTCTGTTGCATTGGGTAATGCTCATCTGGGGAATCTAATCTCCTAGGTAGGGTCTGATAGTCCTTTACTGGATGATGATGGGAGTCTCTTCAGCTGGGTTAGATGAGACTCCACAAAATATTTTCTGCTGTTTATGCACGATCTGTTTCTCCTGGTTATGTTAAGCTCTGCATGAAGCATTTCCTGACTGTCTTGCATATATACGGGAGACTGCTACATCACCAAGAATAGTCATGTCAGATTCTCAACCTGGGCTGCTACTCATACATTTAAGTATACCGGCAACCCCTATCAGTTAGCCTGTGCACAGCAGGAGCTGCCTGGGGAGACTTCAGGGACTGTCCACAATTCCCAGCTGGAGAGGTCATGTTTACCAGCTGCCCTGTTGTAGTTGGTTACCACGCTGCGCAGGCATCAGCAGGGATTGATTTGAGAGATTTCTGCTGAACAGTTCCTGGACCACGCTGGGACCTGGTGAAGGAAGTGTGCTGGATATCCACACGGACACAGTCCTGGTACCTGGGACTCTAAGTATAGGATGCACTTCTTTTCTTTTTTTTCTTTTTTTTTTTTTTTCCCTTGAGACTTATAAATTCTGTAGACCTTGCCACAATATAGACTATATTGTTTTAGGCCATAACTTGGTAGTAAAATGAAGTTAAAGGAACGAATACATACTTGAAAAAGCTTATGGAAAAATGTTATGGTTTTTTGCCTTTTTTTAATGGAAGCATAGTATGTGTTAAGTGTAGCTTCTATACTACTGTCTATCCCTAACTTTACAGCTGTTGCCACTAACCACATGTCATGTCTCAAATAGCATGCTATAGCCTCTGAATTTTGAGGTCTTTATTCTGATGAGAGCAATGTCTTAAGCATGTTACTACTTCATCGAGACACTATAGCAGTAGGGCCGGGCAGTGGGAAATTGCAGGTAAGCCTCTGAGCTTTCAGTTGATGAAGGCTGGGAGAGTATTGCCACAAATGTATCCTTCTCCCATGGGCATCTGCTTTTAACTGCTGTCAGATGAGACCTTGGGCTAGATGGATCTTTGTTATTATGCTAATTGAATGCCAGATGTGGTAGGACATGCAGCACTTGTATTTGCAAATTTAAAGAGAACTCCAGATTTAAAACTAAACCAGCTCAGGGCTTGGAAACCTACTGGACTCTTTAAGATATCTTTCTGAGAAATGTTAGTGTGAACATATGAATTGAACATAATTGTAAATATAGCTTTCTATATGTGTTTGTGTATAAAAGAGTGAAATCCTATCCTCCTAACTTAAACTCAACTGTACCAGCACTATTTGGTATAGGGTAGCAAGCCAGCCTGCCCAATACAGCTTTCTTTTTAGCATTTTGCCTCATGATGAGAAATAAGAACTCTCTGGCGACCAGTCCAATGAGGTGCTTGTCTGTCTTTCATAAAAAACATTAAGGAATCTTTAGGATACTTTATCTAACTTTGAATTTCTTCCTGTGCTGAACAGGGTGGGAGGCAAGTGTTTAAACCAAGTGACTTCCAGAAGTCTTCTCCAACCTTAACTACTATCCAGTTCTCCTATATTTTCACTCTCTATTTCATAACAAGTCTGCCTGTAGACCTTCTGTGGGTGGAAATTTCAGAAGCACTGGAGGGAAGAACGGTCTTTTTTCCAGTGATCACAGCACAGAAGCGAGAGATCTTGGTTCTGGGTTTTTTTGCTGACCTTCACGGGGTTCTCAGTCAATTCTGTTCTCTGTGTGGTGACGGCCAGCACCCAGGGTATGCAACGTGAAAGTTTCCATCTGCTCTGAGCCCCTGTGCAACAGTGAATGACTGGGAGAGCTGGTATGCTAGTTCACAGTCCCTAATGAGCCTGCATTTTGTAATAAATCAGCAGCAGCCCTGCTCAACCAGCTTTTCTCGTGTGGGACTTGAGGCTGGATCCTTAAGTTTGTGCTCTAACTGCCTGGCTGAGGAGAAAGTGAGCAGGAGTATCACTGTTTCTGCTTCTCAGAAGTAGTTGTGATCCCCATCACATCTGACTTTTCCAGTTATCCTAGAGAACTCCTGTAGACTTCAGGTGCTTAATCACATCTACTTAGAGAGCTGTAGAGTGTTACACAGACGGTAAGTGTTTATCTACCTAGAATAAGTGCTTCTGTGCACCGGGGGATGAATGAAGTCAACTCTTCAGGAAATCCCAAGGCTGCACTGGGACTTGTGTAGAGTATTTGGATATCTACCTACATCCTGTGACTTTTTGGTGCTACAAACTGAACTGCTGTTCAGAATTTAAGTGGGATAAGGTGAGTTAGCATAAGATTTAATATTAATTTCCCACTCTGAAGTTATAATCTGCTCTATTAATCACAAAACTTTGTTACCATCCCATCCCCCACGGATGTGAATAATTCACCAAACTGGAGCATCAGGCTCTAGTTTGATTTCCTAGGACAAGCGGTGATAGTTCTCTAATTTAATTTGTTTGCACTAAAAGACTAAACTTCATTTCATACTATTGTGCTGTTTATGTATACTACAAATGCTACAAAAGGACTACTCGTAAAATAGGGAAAACACCCAAAAGCAGTTCTACATGAGTGCAACTCCTGATTTGGATGTTGCATTTGTGAATAGAAGACATTGATTTGATGTCACAAGTATTTTTAACAGGATTACAAAATGCAAATAGCATTATGTAAGACAGATTACCTATGGCTTTAATACAGGATTGTTTTTAAGCCAGAGGCTACATTTTGCTCGGTTATGTATGTTTGTTTATAGCTGAGCACATTAGGATTAGGCTCAGCAGAATACCATTTTCCAAATCCTTGATAATTTCAGGTTAGATGACTTCAGTTTTTTAATTTATATTTAGGAACTTAATCTGAGTTGTGATTATTTTTTATTAACGTTCAAGGTGGATAGCTTCTTTGTTTAGGATCATTACAAACAATCTGATTTGCGTAGGTAAAAATGGAAATTGTGGTTGTCCATCATACTGCCTGAGCTTTTTCTTCCAAAGGTAGAGAGCCATTTGGTTCCAGAAACAACACAAAAGACCAAATGCATTTCCAGCATGGCAGAAAGTATGTGAATGACATGTCACATTGCCGGGCAAATTGGTGAAATGTTAGTTTTGTACTGAACCACCAGGAAAATCTTACAGACAGTTGAACTCCAAATAATTTCTAAACGTCCTCGTGCACAGTACCACAAGTTCTTGACCTTTTAGTGAATGAAATTTCAGGAAGCTTACACAGCTGGCACAGAACAGCTTCATGTGACTCTGCATTGTTGTCATCGCTTTATGCTCCGAATGCCTGAAATGTGCCACTCCCTATGAGACAGACATGAGACAGTCTCTTACAAAGGTAATGTTTCCTTTTGGAAAGCTGAAATGTTTGATGTTCTCAGCAGCCAAGTTTCCCTATTAACAGGTTTTACTGGAAGCATGCTTTCTTGTCCCCACAAACTAGTTTCAATTTTTGTATTTCACAGTGGCTTATGCCCAGTTTCATTCAAATATATTGACATCTTCTAGTTTGAGCACCGCATTACATCCAAACCTTTATCACCCTGGTGTTCTTCCCAGGGAAACATTTGGCAGCGTTTCCTGCATTACAGGGTGCATTTAATATTTACAGGGCAAGAAAGTAAAAGTAGGAACTTCACAGGGCAAAAAAAATAGATTAAGCACTTGTGAAATGTTAGTATTGTACATAAATACACAAGCTAAGAAACCCCAACCTATAGTTTGCATGTAGGTAGTTTCTTCCTTCTATTTTAAAGAATAAAGATTTTCTTGTCTTTTGTGACTTGTGTTCATATCTCTTATTACAACTGGATAGTTTTTCCATCGGCTTAGTTTTCATTTCTGCAGAGCTGTGTTCTGTGAGTACCAAAATACAGCTCCCAAATGCTACAGGCCATAAAGAGTTTGAATGTCACGGAGATTATCAGAGCCTGTCCTTTTAGAAGATAAATTCCTGTAGTATTCTCAGTCTGCCATTTCTAGGTAGTATTCAGATGGATACTGATGTGCTCCACAGGGGGATGGTAATTATTTCTGAGAGACCTGAGAAGTGATATGCTGACTTTCAGGATTATTTGATGATGATGACTTCTGGTAAAAATTGGCTGGAAGGCACCTTAAGAAAAGCTCCTTCTAAGTGATTACATACAATTTATGTTCAAAGTGTTAAAAATACAACGGGGTATGAACTTTGATGTTCCTTAAATACCAAGAAAGCTGATGAGAAAGCCCATGGCTTCCTGCTAAGCTCAGCTCTCCCCATACCCCTCAGATTCAAGTAGGCAGGAGTGAGTCCTGGAGATACTGTGTGCTCTGTTTTTAAATGATAGTCTGATCAAGGACATACCTGTGATTTGCATGGCTTTCACATCTCTGCTCTTGAATATATGGGACTAGTGGGAGTAATGCTTTTTTGTTGTGCTCATGGTTGGCCTTCTGAAGTGCAGAAAGTGCTGAAACAGAGGAGGACAGTGTTTGGAAGGGGAGAATGAAATCCCTATAAAAGTCACTTGGCAGCTTGCTCCAGACAGTAGTGATGCAGTCATTTCCTTCAGGTGAAATTGAAGTGTGGATATTCCCATTGAAACAGGATTATTGAGTGGTGACTGCACATAGTTCAGTAACTAAGTCTTCTCAAACAAAAAACTCTTGTTTTTTTTCCTCCTGACCTCTCCTATGTTCCCATGCTAACTCCAGACCTTTTCCATAAACTCTGTTAAAAGGCATTTGAGCAAATAAAATTCTCCTATTAGGTTATGTGACAAGTGCTATTAAAATAAATGCTTAAAATTGTATTTCAAAGTGACAGTTTTGAAATGTCTGAGATGCGCATTGCAATGTTTCCTCTACTAGACTTACGGACCATGAGTTCCTGATGAGACCAAACTGTTCACTTTTCTTAACCTGTATGATTTAGGCCTGTATAAGATGCCTAAGCAATATTTATAAAATATTACAAAATAAACTGGAAGTGGGAGAGAATAGTAAGAGAGCTCTGTGATATGGACACTAACTTATCTTTTTTGCTGGATTAATATTGTTAAACTTTGTGAAGTTGCCCCCTGTGGTAAATAATACATGGGAGAAAATGAAGTGGGAGGAAATGCATACAATGCAGCTCCTTTTCTGTTCTTCCCCTCTCCCCACTGTATCCTCAGCTGGCTCTGAATGGGCAGGAGGAGGAGAGAAAATATTATCTTTCTGAAATGGTTTATGCAAACCATTACCAAGTCTTTTCTGTGCCAAACCTACTCAATTTGTAAAGGGTGAAATGATACTTGTTGAATGTTTGTGGACAGTGACATGTTTATCACTTCATTTCACACACAAAACTTAGGTATCTATCCTAGCCTTGAGTTGCAGGTAATTACTTAAAAAACCCTAGATTTTAAATACAGATATAAAAAATGATAGCAGGGTGAGAAGGAGTAAAACCTGCTGTTTCATTTTACGAAGGCTGATATCTTCATTTTCTACAAAAGGTAGCAGTGACCCATGTTTAGACCACTAAGCTTATTAAAGTTGTCTAACTTTAGAATTAATTTTTAATTTTTCCCCCCTTGTGTCATTCATATAAATTTATTTTAAAAAAAAAAAAAAGAAATCTTGTTGGTGTTAGTGTCTGGGTAATCTTGACCGTCTGGTTCTCGGAATAAAGTCTATTGGCATAACAGAGTCCAAAACTTTTCATGAGTACTTCCTTCTCCAAAACTAAGCATGTCTTTCCCCTTCTTGTCTCCGAGTGCTAAACACCTTGATGAAACCAAGGAACTGAGATGACGTAGCCCTTCACAACAATTACTGGTTCTTGGCTTTTCCAGTATGTACCCTGAAATGTGTGTGAGGTGACTGGATGTGAAACAGCGCCGCCATAGAACAGTAGAAGGGCAGCAGTGATTACTTCCTGGGGTGGTAGTGCTGCTGGTGGAAATGGCCCATCTCTCTCTTGCTTGCGTACCTTCTGAGCTATGGGTGTTGGCTTCCATCTTACTCCTTTGTACATCTCCTTATCAGCTTCCATGCTGCTTCTTGGTCTGGCTGAGCCGTCTGCAGAGCACGTGTGCCGCCGGTGTGCCTGGTATGAAGCACGGTGCAAGGGGGAGATTTGATGTCCTCGAATCAGAAATTATTTCCTTTTCTTTGGATTGTTGCAGAGAGGGCATAACATACAGATGTGTAACAGATGAACTGCAGAGTGAAACCTGTTAGATTCCACCATGTCTTTACCCCATAAGCTCATTTAAACAAGTGAGAGAAATTCCACCCCTGTGAAGACTAAGACACATGACAGGTCTTCTCATTGGTACAAATGAGTGAGAAATTGGCAGGGAGTTGTTTATCGGTGAGTTAGTAGAGCTCTGAGGTAAATACCGCACATGTCTATCAAATTCTTTGCCACCTCCATCTCACACCAGTACATAAATTGAAGCTGTTTTTTCCTCTGGGAGCAGAAGGGTGCCTGTCTACCTGGGGAGAGCAAAACCACTGGTCCTGCAGCTCTAGAAAAGTTAAGTCCTAATGCTGAGTTTCATTCTTTCTGGATGTGGTGTTTCCTTGAAGAGGCTGACATGGGTCTCTGACCAAAAGGTCACGGGTTTGTTTTATGCTGTGGATGCGAGTATGGTGCTGATCTAACCTTCTGTTTTTCAAAGCTGTGTTAAACCAGCGTGGCCCAGCCTACGTTACTGCTTACTCAGCCTTTTCTAAGAATTCAAGCAATTAGCTATAGATAATATCACCTAATTCCACTGTGAAATGAAAGAGAATGGGTGGTCAAAAACTTCCTGACAAGTGCTGTTTTTGCTTCGAATAATGCAAATGAAGCATCCCAACCCAGTAAGCAGGGAGCTTTTCTCTTGTAGCCACAGGTCTTTTGTTCCCCTTTCTAACAGACTGCATATCCTTTCATCTCTGTGATTAGTAGAGCTACTGCTATGGTCAGTCTGAAATGGTAAATGTATGTCTAGCTGATGCTGGTCTGTCTTGCATTTAGGAAGTCTCTGCACAAGCATGTTTAGCTGCCTTTATGTCTGAGCTTGTTAATGGTTGGTAGCAGGCTACTATAAATTAAATTCCAAGCAATGCTTACTCCAGTTGTTTTGTCAGAGATGTGAGGAAAAACTAGTATCTCTGCATAACAGAAGTGTTAAATGTACTGCAAGAGAGGGAATACTTAGCAGAAAATAGTTATATTTTTTTTTAGCAGCAAGTGGTGTCTTTAATATTATCTCTTCCATAATCAATTTGAGAAAACAGAAGTTGGACTCTATTAGTTCATCATGTTTTTTGGTGAGCTTTAGTCTGCAAGAAAGGTCTGCAAAACTGGCTTTAGCATATAGATACTATGCTTGTCTATTAAAAAACGTAATCTATTAGGATTATACAGTTATTTCTAGTAAGAGAAATAACAATTTCTATACATGATAAAAAAAAGACTGGAAGATAATTTTAAAAAATGTTTTCCAGTGTGACTAGATCTTTTTTTTTTTTTTTTCTGAGATTCGAGGGGAAAAAAGAGGTTTTTGAGGGATGGGTAAAAATTACACACCAGATGCAGATATATTCATATCAGGGATTGATACTGTAAATATCAGATGTGTATATACAATGTACATAAAAAGTAATGTCATGTTTCTCTACTGTTTTCCTAATAGGTTTTTTTCACTTAGTGATAAGGGCTGCACTTACATTTCTTAGGAGAACTAATCAGAAACCCACTGTTTCATTCTTGATTGTTTTTTTTTTTTAAGCAATGGATTCAGAATTCATTTTGTAGCTAATTTTTTGTTTGCCTTTCTTACGATATTTTATTGTCTGCTGACTTGGTACTGCAAAGCCCTTCTTCAGTTACTTGGGGTCAGTCCTCGTCTTTACAGTTGGAATGATTTGGGAAGACTAGAAGGCTGTGAGTTTGCTCCTTTTCCAAGTTCTTTCTGAATACATTTAACCACGTAAGCCTGAGCATGGATCCCTGCAGGACTCAGGATAGCCTCCTTTCCCTGTGTGACATAATTACCTAGTTAGAATTTTGAAGCTACAACTTTCATAATAAGCAGAATTGGTAATGAAGGCTTCAACTTCGTACTTTTTCCTCTCCATTATTTAATGCCCAGTTTACATTTAACAACCAATGGTCAGTAGCAATAACTGCTGTTGGATACTCTGTCTCCTGGTTGCTGTTGTTTTAATTTGCTTTGGTGTCCTAAAATATTTTTTGAAGCAGTTAGACAGCAGTAGCTCTAAGCCTCTGAAACTTGGAATGGGGAACAGGGAGCAGAGTGTGTAAGGAATGACACAGATGAGATCTGCTCTATGTAGTAGCTTGTTGGGAATAGTTGGGAGAAAATTCAAGGTCTAATACTACAGTATGTTAGGATTTTTAATTTTTTTAATAAGGTAATTGAAAGTCTGGCAGCTGATTTTTCCATCTTATTTGATAGCAAAGCATCTCTAATGTGCGTTTTAAAAAGCCTTGTTATAACGCAGAAATGCATCCTCAGACAGTCTTATAATTATTGTTTTAATTACTTATGGCATAAATGCACAGTTCAAAAGCATGTGATTTCTCTCCCCTGGAGGTGTAATCATTTCATGATAGTCACATTTTTATATTTTTTTTTTTATACAGACACTTGTTTCACTTCAGTTGTTTGATTTTAATGCATGCTGATAGTTGAAGATGAGGTCACTGCGTTCATTCTTTTATCAAGTGTTACTTACCGTTGCATCATAAAGGCAGAAAAACTAAAATGTGTCAAACTTGCAAGATGACAAGCTGTCTGTGGAGTGATGGTGTATCGTTTTCAGTGTGTGCACAGCTACCAGGTCCCAAAACTGGGCTGTGGAGGTGGAAGCTCAGGCTGCAGGGCAGAGCCTCCTGCCAGAGAGAGGATGCTTTGACTCAGTACTTTCAATGAGCATTCTTGACTTTTAAACGCATTTCCAACCTTTTCTTGTATCAAAATAGCTGTAACTTCATAGCAGCCTGACAACACTGGCTTTCTGTATAGTCATGTTGAGAAAGCTGACTGATTCAGACTTCTTTCTGAATAGATGCATGTGTAGAGGCTCTTCTAGTTTTGTAGTGCTTTGGTTGTTACACGCTGAGTTGGACTGGCAGTAATTCTTTGCTGTAATGTCATCTTTTGGGTTTGTATTTTTTCTCTTATGATTCAAGTTTCCAGTAAATTACAAATAGGCATCTTTGTTCTTTATTTCTCCCCTCCTTTTGTTAGTCAGTGTAAGTGTAAGAGTTTCTTGGGCAGGACGGTAAGAAAGACCAGACAGTTGGAGGCGATCAGAAAATGAAACCTCAGAGCTCTCAAGGGATGGTAAGTGACTGGTAATGGCAAGATAACAAAAGATTTCTTTCAAAGAGTTGCGTGGAAGAAACAGAGAACTAAAAATGTTTTCAGCTGTATTGAGAGAAGAAACAGTCTGCAGACTAGGACTGCAGAAAATAATGAGAGGAAAATCACATGGAGAGAACTGGATTGTCTTAAGGACAAAATTTAACATGAGAACAAGAAAATACCTTTTGTATTGTAACTTTATAGTATATTTATATGATAAGGTAGACTTTCATGTAAGTGATCATAGGATTGAGCATCAACTGGTTTGACAGAGCATGTTGTACATAAGTGTGTTACATTCCTTCTCGTTTGAGTGGACTTCTGAATGTGCAAATTCTTTCTCTGTAGAAAGGCAGCATCCCATGGCCGTTTCAATTCTTCCACTTGTTATTACAGACTAACATATATCTGAATATATAAGGAGGAACAAAGCCATAGCCTAATCAAAGTGTAGTAGGTGAAGGGAGGAGTTTCAGTTTTGCTATATCTGGAGTTAAGAACAAAAAGGCAAAGGGTAGCTTTTATTTAAGAAGAGGTGGCCAATAGAATATGAAGCAGTTGATTTAGTGCATTTAAATATTTAAACGACATGAAAAGATGTTTAAATGTTGTCCAAAGCTTGAATTAAAATTGCTTTGTCAGCATTCTCTATAAGAAGGCTGGGGGAGTGTGGGTACTGGGGTTAGGCAAGCTTGCAAAGAGACTTCATATTGCTGAGAAATGGATAAGGCTAAGAGATTGGATATTGCTTTAGATAGCATATTTTGTCCAAAAAGACTTTTTTGTAGATAGAGCTTTCCTCAATTTCCTCGCTTGTTTGCTCTAAGGCTTTATATAATACTGTATCTCAATTAATCTACTCTTATCAACAAATGGCCTACTTGTTCTCAACCCTCTGTTACCATAATTTCCTTATTAACCAGGGCAGCCAGTATTTTTACTGATAGTGTTAGTGCTCTAGACATGCTTGGGATCTGAGAATGGTCAATTGCAGAGGAAACAGTGGCCTTAGGGTTCCAGCTAGATTCTCACTGGAATCCCACAGCCCACCACACACCCCCAGTTACTTTGTGGGGTTGGGTGAGCATGAGTTCCGTTCTCCAGTCAGGTCGGGGCAGGTGATAGAGAAAGCCTGAAAAGAAACCAGTGGACAAAACTACCCTGGAGAACCCAGTTCCAGCTTGAGGCCAAGCTGGGCACCCTCAGCTGCTCCAAAAAAGTTAATTGTTCATGATAAGTTAAAGGCTTCAGCCTGTGCTTAAAATCCTTGGAGTGGGTGTGGTTCTCCTGCATCCCTGTCTTCTGACAGAGGCTGGAGTCATATTGTTTGTGCATAGTGTGTGAAAAAGTGTTGGCCCTTGGTTTAATAAGGGTAATCGAGATTAAAATTGCCTTTGTGGATGAAGGGGAGAGGAGAAAGCTGTATGCATTTTTCCTCCCCTGCAAATTAAGGTGGCAAATTATTTATCTGTTGGTTCCTGCTGTCTCATCTCTATCTGTATCAGACTCATTTGTTCAGCTCCTTTTTCAATTTTTATGAAGCTAACACCAGTAATATCTTTTCATTGCATTATTTATTGGTGGGACAGCTTTTAAACTAGTCAGTCATCTCCTTAAAAATATAGAAAACATGCCTATTATTGCTGTGTTTTCTGATTTTTTTATTATAGTTATTATCAGGGGAGCTTTGTACAAAGCTGTTTGACAATGAAGCTGGGAGGAAAATATGAATTACTGTGGATGAAGAATCATCTGTTTAATATACATTTGTATATTAATTTGCTTTGAAATTGTCTAGTGTTGCTCCTATGGCATCTTTCACTCCCTGTTGCTGTTGCTCCTGGGCTCATGTTTATATACTTTGACAGGAAATGTAAAGATTCCACACTATCTCTAGGGCAATAGCCACATGTGTGAGAGGTTTTCCCTCAGTCTTTTTCTTATCAAAGAAATGTGCGATTAAAACACAGAGGGAAGTCCTCCTATATTCTTCTTCTGGGCTGGGTTCATTAAATGTGTAACAGGCTATTGTAGCACTATTTCTGTGAACAGAAACGTGGTGGTAGAGAACAGAGCTGACAGATGAAGGCAGCGCGATGCATTGCTGAAGAGGAATATGTCCCAGGTCTTTTTTTCCCACTTTCCCTGAGGCAGTTCATGTCAGCACAGTAACCTATTTCAGTCTTACTGGGCTTTATTGCAAATATCATTAAAACATGATTGAAACGAAATGCAACAAAATTCATAAGACAAATTTGATTACAAGATGAACTGTGGCAGTCATGTTACCCCTAGGTGTTACTCAATCATTAGGATTTATATTTTATTTGTATTTGAGAGCAATTATCTGTTCTATCTAAATCTTGATTTCTTAAAAAAAAAAAATAAAATCTTATTTTTTGTAGTTGATTTATGTCTGTTTGAGCCAGAAGCTCTTACTTTTTTTTTTTTTAAGTCAGACTCTGTGTAATGTTCATCTTCTGAACTGAGATGTCTTGGGTGCAGTTAGAAATAATGTTCAATCTGCAGTTTATCTTTAAGGTTGATCTTACACTCTTGCAATGATAGTAAATTTTTGTGTTGATTGAATGGGCTTATGTGTTCATGAAAAGGGATTAATTTATCATATGGTTTAGCTCCTGAAAAAACCATAAATGTGTAAAATGGGGGTGGGTATGGAACTCTCTAGGAAGCATCTGTGAACAGAGAGGAGCTGAGCCTGTCCTGCCTGGTGGTGCATTCTGCCTGAAGATGCACAAGTTCAGGCATGAGGAAATGGTATTTTCTTTCTTTAGTTCTGCCCTAGAAGACAGGCTTGTGGCCCTTCCCCTTTACCGCTTTCCTACGCTCCATGGGTTCTTACCTATATTTTGTGTTACATCACGTATTTAGGTCAGACAAGACATTTTATCAGACAGAGCCCTAATTTGCCGTCTGTGAGCAGTCGTTGGGTCTGCTGCGAAGGAAGCAAGCTAGAATAAAAACTCTTAGCAAGTCCTCGCTTGTTCTTTAACTGCACAGGCCCCCATTCCATCTGCTTGAGCTGCTCAGATGTGACTTGGGCTGTGGTGTAGGGCAACAGAGCTTGTGTGAGTCTGAGATGGTCAAAGAGCCATCCAGACTCCAGTTGGAGAGCATTACCCATTGTTCTTGTGTAGATCTAACGCTTAACACCATGAGGCTAGCACTCAAACAAGCCCTTCTCCATTCATTTGCTGGTGAGATACCTACCTGTCTTCATTTGTTTCTGTGGCCTGGACTATTAGTTTTTAGTTAAAGTGACCTTTTTAGACCAAGCACTTTTATGGTAGTGCCTAGTTAGTACTAATTAAGTTTAGCGTACGTTTGAAGAACATGATGGTAAACCTTTCTGCCAAAGGTTTTCTGCACTAGTGCAGATACCTACACCCACAAATTCATCCTGCTTCTATTGATGGGGTAGGAGCCAGCATATTCGATCAGACCAAAGGTCTCACTTCTGTGATGTCCAGGGTTTGATGGCAGATGTCTGAGAGAACATAAGTGAGAACCAGCAAGAATATGTAAGACGCTGCTTTTCATCTTGGTAGCTTTCTGAATTAGAGTTGGTGTTGGTTGGTTGGTTGCTGGTTTGGTGTGTGGTGGTTGGTTTTTTGGTTTGGTGTCTTTTGTGTGTGGGTTTGTTTTTTTCCTTAAATATCCGTCAGTACCTTTTTTCACTTAATTTGTATTATTACTTTGTGAACCCATGCAGGCTTCTCTTGTTAACAGCATCCTGTGTCCTGGCTTACTCATACTTTATGTGACACTATTAATCTACAAAAAGAAAAAAAAAAAAGGCGGTTTGGCTGGAATAAAAATAATTGACAAATATATGGCCTGGGATCTGTACATGCCTATAATCCACTGGATTCTGAGAACTTGCTCTTAGATTTATGGATGCGTGTGTGTTGGATTTCATACCATTATCCATTCTTAGTGGGAATTTACTATTTACTTCACCAGAAAATTTACTGATGTGATGAAAACACTCGATTATCGGTATATACTCTATCAATACTGATTTGGCTTGGCATTTCATTCAGAAATCTATAATGCCCCCAGTGGTGGTGATGATTTGGGAGTGAGAAAGTAGTTTAGTGACTTATGAACATACTGCCATAAGCTTCTGTGGTTTATTAAATGAGGCTTAATTTTAGTGAGACTCAGGTTTGCTTTTTTAATACTGTTTTGAAATAGGGTCTGGGATGTGGCAATCTCGGGCACAAATACAGGTTGGGCGGAGAATGGCTGGAGAGCAGCCCTGAGGAGAAGGACTTGAGAGTGCTCGTGGATGAGAAGCTCAACA
>VXAK01002293.1:71306-162128 GCA_013399435.1 Arenaria interpres
AGGCTCCGGGGAGACCTTATAGCAGCCTTCCAATATCTGAAGGGACCCTACAGGAGAGCCGGAGAGGGACTCTTTGTCAGGAAGTGTAGTGACAGGACAAGGGGTAATGGTTTTAAATTGGAAGAGGGGAGATTTAGTTTAGATACCAGAAAGAAATTCTTTCCTGTGAGGATGGTGAGACACTGGAACAGGTTGCCCAGAGAAGCTGTGGATGCCCCATCCCTGGAGGTGTTCAAGGCCAGGCTGGATGGGGCTTTGGGCAACCTGGTCTAGTGGGAGGTGTCCCTGCCCATGGCAGGGGGGTTGGAACTAGATGATCTTTAAGGTCCCTTCCAACCCAAACCATTCTATGATGCTAAAACAAAATGGTTATTTTTAAGCTTTTTGTTTAATTAATCATTAATCTAGGAAAAAAAAGTAAAACTTTTTATCTGGGAAAGTGTTAATCACTGGAGAAATAATTCTACTGCTTCTGGTGTTATACTGGGAAAACCTGCTCTCTGTCATTCATGGTGTAAAAATAAATCTGTCGGGTTTTGTATGGTGAAATCTTAACACCTCATAATGACCAGAGTTTGCTACTGCCTGAAAACCTTTCACGCCTTGGCATTTTTTGTTTATAACATCATAGCAAACTGGTCTTGGACTGGACAAGTATTTTCCTTGTGTGTATGTGCCCAGCAAGTTGACCACATGCACGTAACCACTTGTGTGTTTTGAAATCTGTCCCAGTTACAGTAAAGTCTTCCAGCCACAAAACACTTTTTACATTAAGTCCAAGGTATGGAAAGCAATACTTCCAGGTATTAAAAATACTTCAGTTTGAGGGATAGTTGGCACAGATCCTGTGATTTGTTCAACCCTGTCTCCCTCTCTGTGCCCCCAGAAGATAGTAGCATGCTCTGGTGCCTCACATGCCCCCCCTTCTGGATGTGCCAGCCTCTGTGCCGTTGATTTTAATCTGCTCTCACTACTACTGTGTGCCGGTGCAATCACTGTCCCTTAGTCTGGGCAGCAGAGAAGCTGAAATGCCCATCCAAGGTGGAAGGCTGGACGAGGTAGGTAAGAGAGGCTGTGATGGCACAAAGGGTTCCCATTTAGGGCTCAGTGCTTGTCCTGCATGGATTCAAGCTGTGTCCTGCTGTCTCCAAATGGGATGTTTTTGCTCTGCAGTCCTCAGCAGGTGCCAGGAGGAGCTTGGCTTAGGTTTACTGCTAGATTGAAGCCGGTCTTATGCATTCGTGCATTAAATGTGCAAGCTAACAAGCTCTCTTGGAGTTCGGTGTGCTGGGGGCATCTAAACTCATTCTAGTAAGCAGCCTGAGAACACAACATGAGGTTCAGTTTGTCTGTTCAGTTAGTCTGACTGCTCACAGGTTCCCCAGGCCTGGTGGGATTCACTAGCCCAAGGCCAGCTCAGAGAACCTGAGGAGATGTTATGTTCCTCACGGCGTATCTGAAAGGCTGATTATACAGAAATTTTCATACAGAGCTGCTTTACATGACTGTAATGATGCTGAGCACACCTGTTCCACGCTGCCTCTAATACCGGGAGCAGCACTACAGACCTCAAAAGTGGCCAGTTTATCTCTGTGGTTGGTGTGGGAGTCAATGCCTGGTCCCACACTGCCCTGGAGATCCAGGTTTCTAACACCCGAGCTTCTTCAGATGTAGCTGTACTGTGCCGTGCTGTCTGTGGAGACACACGGTCAGAAATTAAGCAGCTACTTGAGGCACTCTGAGGCTGAACACTGCCTCAGTTTTAATATTAAGAGCAAAAGTGAGTACAGATAGCGTGTAATGAAGGGGGGCAGGAGATAAGGAATAAGAGATAAAGACGCATGTCAAAAGCATGTCTTTGCTCATGAGAGAGAGAAGTTTCTGTAGAGAAGGAGCAGAGGATGGGAGTAGGGAGGCTTCCCTGCTGTGAACCCTGGACCGTTTCTCTGTCTTTCCTATTGATAGTTGTTTGATAGAAATGACTCAGGTGCTAAACTGTGTGTTCTGTCCTCAAAGATAAGTATCTTAGCACAGCGCAATGTCCTAGGCAGGAATAAATGACACCACCTGGACCTACTGAATGCCCTAAGGAGGACTATCTGACACCTTCTGTGCTAATGAATGTTTGTGTGCTAAAGCATGCAATGACCCAGCTGCAAGAGCAATTTAAAGTACTGTCACAGAGTAGTGGCTTCCCGTGGCTTAGACCAGTGCCCTGTGTGTGGGAACAGGAATGTGGTGGTGTTAATATGCGTAAGATAATTGCAGTTCTCCACCGTGTTTGGATCCCAAATGGCTACCTGCCATCCCATTGTCCAACGGCAACTCAAACTCAAATGATAACCTCACTAGGCATGCAAAGTAGGAAGACTCTTCCCCTTTTAGGGAGGTAGTTAACTGAAATCTAGGACAGAAGCTTTTTCTTGGACTGCTTTTCAGAATCTAGGGTCTTAAATTTCAGTCAGGTCAGGAGTCCTGGTTAATTGCTTGGTTAAATGCTTACCTAGATGAAATAGGGAGAGAGAAAAAATGAAGTTGCTTTTTGTAGTTCAAAGCAAAAAATAAGGTTGTCTGGATTTACCCATTCTATGTAGCTTAAAGAGCAGTAGTTCAGTGTAATGTTCTTTTGTTTAAGCTACCAGGTTTAAGAAACTAAAAGCTCCAAGAAGGAAAGTTTTGCTTTAGATGAAGAAAAGCGGTTGGAACGTGTGGTAGAAAACTTTAAAATGTGCATTTGTAGTTGAAGGTTGAAGAGTGGAATACTTTTAAATTAGAGAAAAAGGTGTGGTGTTTTAGGGTGGGCATTTTTGCCTTACAGAAATATAAAACTTTCATGTTTATTGAAGTATCAAAACGCATGGAAAGCAGAACTCGGTTGTCAGGCTCAGCAGGGATTCTAATGACTTTAATGTTTCAGTCTTACTTAATCTGTCCTAAATCAAGAGAAAAAACTCGTTATGCTTCCATATAGTGTCAGCAGTTTTGGCCATTATTAGTATGCTTGATAGGCATCCTAATTTCTTCAGTAAATAATCATGAGCGACAAAAAATATCCTTTTTTTTTTCCCTGCTGCTTTTCATATGCTACTTGTTAGGGAAAGCTAACTAACTTCCTTGCTTTCAGCCTGCTACAATAAGTTGTCATTATTGTCCTATATTGAATTCTACGATGTAATATTGTCATTGTTTCAGATTCTTCCTCTTCTCTGTGCAAGGCAGCCAAAGATGCACATGGATCTGAACTACCTTTGTTAAAATAATCAATGAGGTTCAAGATGATTTATAGAAAACAGTGGGTGATCCCTCTTTGTTGGAGTGTCTTTTGTAATCCTAAGGATGGCGTGTCAGTGTGGTAGGGCAGTGAGTGGGCTGTAAAGAGCAAGGGTGCAGATGGGGTGATTCATAGAGTATTGAAACGGGTTGATTTCAAGTGAGGCTTTTCTAAGTTTAATTTCAGAATGCGGAGAAACAAACACTGTTGTGAGAATACATGAAATATTTGTTATTGTAAGTTTCATTTAAAAGTCTTAAACCAACATGAGACAGTTCTTGAGTTTGTCTCTGTTTTCCCTTCTCTTGGAAAGTGGATTGCCTCATTTAACTTCCTGGCCCTAACAATAAAGACCTTGGAAAGACTTTTGTGTATCACCAGACAGATGATGCAAGGCATAAATACAGCCTTGGGAACATCTTTAGTGTCTTTCTTAGTGAAACCTGAACAAAAAGGTTGATATTTTTAACTGGCAGAATTTCAATAGACTTGCATCACTGTTGGAGCCTAAGTGTATTTTTTTTTCTTGCTGTACTCTAAGTGATGTAATATGAAATGCTGTAAATTTCTCTTTTTTTTTTTTTTTTTCCTTCCCTCCTGAGGCAGGGAAGAAAAGCACCCATCTGAGAGATGGTTTCAGCATTTTTTGAGAGTGAAGGAGAATGGTGACAATAACCTCCAGTTCAGATAATGATTCCCAGTTAATCATTCTTCATGAGAATGTGCTGTATTAAAAACTCTGTGCTTTTGTGACATAATTTTCTATCGATTTAACAGTTGTCAAATTTAACTTGATATCTCTATGCCCTACTAACATGTCTTGCTTTGAAAGGCCTCTTTTTCCTCATTAGTTGACGGTATCTTCAATTATATTTTTTTCTGCCTGCACAGGACTGTAATTCAGTTTATGACACTTTCTAGCAATCAGTGATAATCTAGTCAATTTTTAGATGCTGTTTGACAAATTTAAGTGAATTTCCCAGATGACCTTTCAGGGAGCCTTGAAGCTGTGTTGCCTTCTAGCAACTGGACCCATAAATTATTTTTTGAGCAGAGTGAAAAGAAGAATTTAGTGAAGACGTAAGGAGAAGTGTACTAAATTTCTTTGTTACATGGAATACTTGCAGAGTTTTTACTGGAGGAAATATTTTGCTTTGTCACATTTTTCTTAGGATGAATTTACACTGAGGGATAACAGTATTCTTCAGATGTTACAAGAAAATGGTAAGGCAGAAAAGTGAAAAATCCAAGAAGTGATGTAGTCGGAATTTATTTTTTTTTACTTAAAGGTCATCTACTTGTTCAAACCACTAAGAAGCTTTTGCTCAAGTAAGTGTCATGTGGAAAAACAATATTTAGTTATACCTCTAAAGTGCAGATTCTAAAGGAAAGCAGATCACTGTTGTCTGTTCTCAGCATTTCTATATTGCTTTTCAGTTTGGTTGTTTAGATGTCAATAAATTGTTTTGCAGTTTCTAATTATTTAAAATTCTTAAAGGAAATATGCTTATGTCAGCAGATAATTTGTGAAACTGGATAGGATGGTGGCTAATTTGACACGTGTTCGTCTACCAGTAGTTTTTAAATAGGCCACAACAACCTCCAAAACCTTGACTAATTTCAGTATTTAATAAATATTAATAAATATATTAAGAGACTTCCTCAGAGTATCTGTCTAATGATTGGATTTGAAACTTGTATGGCTTTATTCTGTTAATGCCATAAATTTTGAGGGACCTTTTCCTTATTTTTGAGCTGCCAACAGTGTGATTTTCATCACCACAAACTAATCAAAAAGAGTTTTAATTTTTTTAATACACTAGAAGTCTTCATAATATCTTTTTAAGGAGTGGAAAAAAATGATTATTGCCAGCTATTTCAGAAGTAAATTATCAAATGCTTATTTTGATATATTATTTGTTCATTTATAGGCTAGCATCTGTCAGTATTTGAGAGCTAGAAAAATTTACTTAAAAAACCCAATTCTGTACTTGCTGAAAGTGGTGTATATACAGACCTTTTAAAAGGGTTACCATTAAGAGTAATCCTGTGTGCTTATTAAACTGATTAAATTATAAGCGTGCATTATGTGGGATGTATTTGCACATGCAGCAATTCGCTTTGTATGAATTACTCAAACTCTTGTCCTAGTCTCAGTTTGGGTGTGTAACCTGCAGGTGACTGACGGGGGAAGGTGTCCACACGAAAACCCTTGAAGACCTTCTTCCCCCGGTCACTTGGTTTGAAAACAACCCTTTACAGAAGGAGTTGGTGACAGCATGGTCCATGAAGAGGTACGGAAAGGTATCTCTGCAGAGAAGGTAAGCTGGCCAGAAGAATTAGAAAGCAAAACAAACCAAGAAAATGGGAGGATCTGTGCAGGACTGGACCCGTGACTTTTAGAACTCCTGCGCATCTAAACGAGATAACTTGAATCAGCAGTCAGTGTGTCTTGTCCTCGCACTCAAAGCTTTTTTTAATTCTAGTTTTTTGGTTTCTTAATGTGAAAAGCCTTCTGTATGCTCTGTAGGAAATCCAAAAAAGCACCTGGTCACTTGGTGTTCTCTTTTAGGGGCTTAATGTTTTGAAGTGGAAAAATAATTATTTTTTTGGATTGAGATGTTTTTTTATCTAGAGTGGGTTCTTAGCCCCCACATCGGGAATTTCCTAGTGGTTTTAATTTCTTTAACTATAAACTGCTCCAGCTGTGTTAAAAAGTTTATGTAGATTTTTCTCAAAATGTAATCAAATCCAGAAATTGAGCTGGGGGTGGTGGTGGTGTGGAATTTAGCAACATTTATTCAAAATGCAAATCTCAACCCACCGTGCTTAAACCATCAAATACTGAAGTGCCTTTTTTAAAGGCTTATTGCATTATTGAAAGAATCATATACTTCTGTTTCAAAGTATCGATCTGTTTCATTTAATGTGAACTGAGCGTACACAGCATGTGCACAACAGTCTGATGCGTGTGGTTGTGCTGAACAGTATGTATTGCAGAGTTCCTTATCCTTAAAAATATCACGCTGTAGGTATACAGTGGAGGTTTGCTTTTGTTAAGGTCAGCCGCTTGGGAGTTCTCAATTTGGTGAATTGTGTAGGATGGTGCAGTGATTAGATGCCAAGTCACGATCCAGCGCTTTGAGCTAATTTTACTTCCACTGTGCTGCTTTTGAATTCAAAGCTCTTGTTACTGGCACTGTTATGTTGCAGACAGGAAAGGAGATCTCCTTTAGCTGCTCAGGGTTGCCCCGTGGTGCTGGGCTTCTCACAAGGGTCTGTGCCTTGCAGTGCAGCCTGCCCAGACCTGGCGGCGCAGCTGGCGGCTTCTGAGTTCAGGCTCTAAGGATCCCAGCTGCTTCCCCAGTCGTTTAAGTGGATGACATGTATGTATATAGTAAAGGATAATCTCCTGCTTCATGCTTATGCTTGCTGCAGTCCTGAATCCAAAGTAGGCTCCTAAAGGATGTGGGAACACGAGCTGAAAGTCAAGTATTGCTGAGCAGATGCTGCTGAGCCATCTGAGTAAGTGCTGCGCTGGTTCTGGATGCAGCCTTTCCTCCAGTGGGTTTTGAAACTAGTTGAGAACAACTTCCATACTTTGATACTTAAACACTTTTGAAGAAAATTACACCTGAAGAAACTGTTACACAATGCTGAGCTAAAATTAGAGCTCTGTTCAAACCTAGAGATTATTTTTTGTTATGAGTTCGTTCCTATTTTGAGTTATTTTAATTCATACAGGCACAGTGGTGTCAAATCGCTTGAAATAAATATAACTTGTAACAGTTTATCATCTCACCCCTTATTATTGAAGGAGGGATTGTTAGTGCTATCTAGTTTTAAAGCTGACACTAGTATTTGCTGCAAGCTAAATTTGTTTGAAAAACTTGAGCCAAAGTAATTCAGTCACTTCTGACGATGATGACAGACTAGAAGTTATTTAAAAAAAAAGAAATCTTTTTTTTTTTTGCACTTGGACACCTCTTTCTTTCTATCAAAGATTGCCATATCTGTGAACATTTGCCTATTACTGGCTGAGTTAAAGAACCTTCAATAAATTTCAGTTTTTCCATTTTCAGTAGCAATGCATAAGCTGTGTCTACACTGGGTATATCCCATCATACCTCCATGTGTCTGAGAAAGCCTTCTTTATAATTAGAGTAATAAGCTGTTGAGGGCTGGCCAGGTCTGGGTCTTGGCAAAAGAACTGGTGCTTTTGGGGGATAAGGAAGTTTCTCCTTTGGTTAATAATGTTGCTTGTCAGTAATTTAGAGGGATGAATAGCTGGTAATGTGGACGAGCAAGGGGATTTGGCAAGAAGGTGAATGGAGGGGCCCAGAGTCCAAGGAGCTGTGGAGCTGATGAAACTGGGACTGGGAATTGCTGGGCAAGAAGGAGATCCTTGGCTGGTCAGCAATCAGCGGAAAGTGCCTGACTCAGCCCTGCAAAGGGCTGCCCCATCTTGTAGCCTGGCCACTTGTGCACTGTGTAGTATGTGGTGCTGCATCTCCTCCAAATCCTTAATGGTAATCTCGTGCCTTAAATCAATTGATGGTTTTTGAGGATTAATTTCAAAGTGTCTGGTATAATGACAGGACTCTGCTGCAGCTCAGCAGAATGTTTGTTGTTTTTTTTATGGTATGAACTTGGTTATATATGTTGTGTGTCCTGGGGAGCGTAAGAGCCTATGTGTGACAGGAGCTTCCTAGGATGGTACTGGAGAGGATAGTGTTGGAGCACTCTTGATTGAAATAATGCTGTCTTATGGATGCTGTCCACTGCCAACAGCCCTCAAGTGGTATTTTAAAATACCTCAAGAGGTATTTTAGAAAGCTAGCTGAGGGGACCACACAGTATAGATGTTTGATCAGCTCAGTGCTTAAGCTCCTGCATATTCCTTTCTTGTGAGCAGTACACGTCTGACGTGACAGATTTGGCAAAGAGACTAGACCTGTGAAGTTGGGGGATAGGGAGAAAAGCTTGTTCATGCACATGGATTTGGAGGATGGAAAGGATGAGTGGAAAAAGAGGAGATGCCAAGAGAAACTCTAAGGAACTGGAAAAGCTGAAGCCTGATTAGTGGAGAGCATGAGACAAGATTAAGGAGTAGCAATATAAGAAGAGATGGGACAAAGATGTACAAAAAGTTCATCTAGGCTAAAATGTACTTTTGAACAGTATCCATTACACAATTTCACAGATTGATTCCAAGATTTGGGGGTCATCTTGCTTTTGCAGTGGGATTACAGAGCAGCAGAATAAGTTTTCTCTCCCACTGGTAGTGTTTTGCAGAAAGAAGTTCATTTTTTGATGTTTCTTCTCTTTAGATTACTTGTGCAGAGGTAAGGTCAGTGTTTAGATCGCTTTTAACAGACCTAAGGTTCCCAACACTGCTTTTAAGCTGTGTCATTATTTATAATGATTTCATCGGATAGAAATTCTATCTCCAAAAATTTCTCTGAAAATCTGGTATGAATGCATGAAAGAAATCAGAAAACCTAAATAGAAACATTAGAATAATTTTGCAAGAGCTTTGGTCTCATAATACATGTGCATTATAATCATTACATGATAAGGCATGCTGAAGTTGATGTAATAAATCATCTGCTTATATAAGGAGCAGGGATGAAATAGCTGCTGGAAAATTTGATTTAATTATTGATATGGGTATAGAGATCAGCTTAAAGATAACAGTTCATCCTGCCATATGCTGTATATAGAATTGGATGGTGGGGGAAGTGCGCATAGAAGGAAGTGACAGGCACACCCAGAGTGTTAAATATCAGAATCTTCTGGAGAAACACTTTGCAGAAACTCCTCCGTTCCCTAGGACTGAATTCTCTATTGCTTCTCGCATGCAGGACTCTCTGATTTTTCAGGTATCTGCTGATAGTCTTACGGGTCTCTTTCTCACCTTTGTCTCCTGGAGTTAGTGCTTGCAGCTTCACTGATCCCCCAGCTTCCAGGCTTAGTGACAGCACTGTCATTGTGGTGCTGGCGGATGCTCTGTCAGCTCTTTTCCTGCCAGTCAGTAGGGGTTTGCAACACACAAAACCCCGGTTTGCGCTGCCCTTTGGGAGAGCACAGAGCTTGGCAGCCTTAATCACGTGCCAGCTCACAAAAACATGTTGGGTTTTCCAACCTTGTAGCCAAGATCAAAATAATCTCTAGTGAAAGTTTGGTTTTGTTAGTGTTCCTCACCCCTCCTTTTGGCAAAAGCAATCCCTAGGCATTGTGAGGGAAGAAATACGGGGTTTATTTTCTTCGCTGCCTTAAGTTTTGCTGCTTATTAGAGAAGCCAGGTGGTTTCTGTGGATTGCTCACCTTCTCCACAGGTGGTGAAAATTAATTTGATGCCCTGTAGCTTTGGCAGGTGTTATCAATATATGTACTTGATGCAAAATGAAAATGTCTTACTGTCACTTTGTACAGACAGTGTTGTTATCAGTTAGTCAGTCTATCTCTTTTTCCAGTGTTTCAATACCCAAGTGCCTGAAGTAGCTGCATAAAATCCAGATGCATTTGTCACTTGCCTCTGATATGTTAAAAGGGGCAGGGTATACTCTCCAGTGATTTCAGTGAATGCAGCAGGATTTCTTTGAATGGGAGGCTGATTTAGGCTGTCAGATATGTTGAACAGAAAGTACTCCTAACACGGGTACATTGCAGTGTTTGCTTAAAGAAGAGCATGACTTACCAGCAGTGGCCAGAATCTCCATGTATATTTAAAAATAACTGCCCGGTTTGAGCAGTGGATTGGGACCTGGGGTCAGAAGAATTGGGCTGGGGAGAGAGTGTGGAGTCCTGGTCGATGCAGAGTGAGAGGGAGACAGAAAGCAGAACCAGATAAGCCTGGCAAGACCGTGAAGAACTAGTATCTGTTATCGTGATCTTGTCATCACCTAAGTTATTTGTCTTTTGAAGCTTGTATAATTGTCATACTGGAATATATCATCTACAGCTACTCGGTAGCCCAAAGTCATTTCAGCTCTCATAGCTTGTGTAAAATAAGAGCTGCTGTTTCACTGTGCCGTGTTAAGAGGTGGTTTGAAGCTTGTAGAATACTCTGTAAAATAGTCTTAAATTTTCATTTTTTCAAATAAATGAAGGTGCTTGAACTTCACTTTATGTGCACATATCTGAATTTTATTAACTTGCGTATTAATGCATGAGGGATGAGGGAACATACACTTTCTTCAACTGACAGATAATGTTACTCTACTGTTTGATGTCACCTAAATTAGTCCAATCAGCATCATTTATCTGGTTACACTGAGGAGGTCGGGTCTTCCTAAGGCTGGCAGAAAATAGTGTGAACTGTTTTAACCACACTGTTGTACTGTTAGCTCTCTTTCAGTTTAAACAGAAAACCAGAACGACATTCTGAAATTATCAAAAGTTGACATTGTTTTCTCAAGATTGTGTTTATGAAATGTGTAAGTCAAAATCAAACCCGTATGTTTTCTTAATGCAGATACCTTCATTGGGTTGGTAGTGCTGGAACTGCTGTGAAGGCACAATTCTTGAAACATCCTCAGGAACTGGAAGCTGAAAGTTTTCTACTGCATGCTTTAAACTTCAATCTCTATGTCAAAAAAAAAAAGTCCAGATATTCGTTAATGTGGTTTTTTTTTTTTTTTATTTTGATCAGGTAGATGTCCTGTCAGTGTTTAAAGTCAAAATAACGTTAAACATTAATAATGCCACAGCTCTAAGTTGCTGTGTGTTTTAAAATCTCTGTACTTCAAAGTGAGTTGGTAGCACTCAGTGTTAACCTCAATTGATATATGCCTATAAATCCTTTTAGGGAACCTGCAGTGGCTATTTTTTTTTCTCTTACGCTCCTCTAAGCTGTCCGAATGCCAGTTTCCATATTGGCTTTGTCAATAGTATACCCTTCATCTCATGCTGTTTATAGCAATTTGAGAGTAAAAGTAAGTTTTAAAAATTGTTTGCTACTTGTCATCCTTGCCTGGGTATTATTATTTTTATAAAGGAGAACTGTGCACACATAACAGCACTGTGCTGATAGATTATCCTAGATAGACTACAACACTGTGGTAACGGTTGAAAAAAAAAATATATCTAATTTGCACTTGAAAAACAGTTCCACAGCAACGTTGGAATTAAATATACTTTTGACTTTATTTACTGGATTACTATAGGATGTCTTCAAGTCCTCAGTCTTTGCTTTTACGTAATTATCCTTTAGGTATTTATTGCATTTGTGTTCTTCATAACAAACTTTACTGTTCTTTGAAGAAAAATGAAATAGTAGCTAAAATAATTAATATTTAATCTGGTTAGTTTTAGATTTAAGTATTTTTTTCAAACAAAAAAATACTAAAGCTTAGCAAAGTAAAAACAGATCTTTATTTCTGTATTTGTAGAAAAGAATTACTAAAAGCTTATTTACCAAGTCAAGAGGTGGCCTGCCTGAATAATGTCTTATTAGAGATAAAAAATAAATGTTTTCAGTTTTTTGAGGCTAATTCATTATTTGTAGTAGGCTCTATTTGCTAAGGTAGTTTCCAAATAGGTTTTACAGAATTCCAGTAAGACTTGGATTTTCATGACTTGGCACTTCACCCATCACAGCTCCTGAACTATCCTGAATATTCCTGCTCTGATAATTGGGTAGTTTCTCTGTCTACCTGGGTATGCTTTCAGGAAAGATGAATTGTATATATTGATATCCACAGACCACAATAGTACAACTAAAATAAATAGCTTTGATTATATTTCCAAAACTGACTTTTCCAGTAAATAATTAAGTTAGAGAAAGACGTGAAGGTTGTTGGGAAGAAGGGCAAGTGTAACTCATGTTATGTTGCTCATTACAGATAGAAAAGTAAATTAGGCGACCATACGATGACAGATATTAAAGCTTTAACAGGGTATTCACAGAGCCCTTCTGTATTATGGTTTTCTTTGTGTGCCAAAATAGTTACTGATACTAGTATATTGAATAAAACAAACATCAGTTTTAGTCATGTCATTAGAAGTCCCTCAAACACAAACACCTCAGTTTCTAAGATTACATTTGATTACTATATATATTTTAAGCTCATTAAATTTTGAGCCTTGAGGCTGCATTTATTACGTGCATGTTATCTGCACTTTTGGAAGGGAACATAGCACATCGCTGTTACCTCAGCCACCTGCTGGAAATGCATTGAGTTCCTGGCCATAGCTGTTTGGAATCCAGTACTGCAGGCTCTTGTACAAGCAAAACCTGTCCTAAGGTTGGAGACCTCTGCCGAGTTTGTAAAACAGGTAGCTGCTTTACAATTCTATATATGGCATACAATTTGGTAAGCAAAAGGTGCTTAAAATGGATTACATTTAAATATAGAAATGATATGTAAACTATATTCCTCCTCCTCCAGTTGAAAAGTAAAATAATTTGAGCCCCCACAATAATACCTTTGGAGTCATGTCATACACTTCTAATGAAAGGAGGAGACTGTTACTGCAGAGGTATTACCTGGCCTCAGGAGTTAATCCAACAAGCTGTACTTGTTAGTGTCAGAGAGTTATGGCTGTACCATTTTTCCAGCTGCTCCAGCTCCAGCAGCAGTTCTAGCTGAGGCTGATTCAAACCAAATTTACTGTACAGAAGGCAAATAGTCAGTTACTACTGAACTGGACAGTTGGTAACTCCAGCCTCCTAGGTGGAGAAATGATTCCAAACACTTTTCTTCTCAGGCTGCTAAGAAAGAAGAGAGGGGCACCTGCTGCTCATCAGCTCTTAGATACCAGCAAAACAGGCTTTTTCAAAGGTCAGGTTCTTAGGAGGAAGAACCTTGGGTCAGGTTCTTCTAGGCCACTTTTGTTTTGGTGGTGTGTTTTGTGTCTGTGTATTTTGGGGTTTGGTTTGGTTTGGTTTTGTTTTGCTTTTTTTAAAGCCTGGAGGAAGTAACTTGAAAAATGTGTGAAGTATGGGAAAAAACCACACTATAAAGGGTACAACTTCGCTGGAGGTTTTTAAGCAGTAGTAAAGCCCATTTTTGTATGTGTGTGAGTATTTAATCTCTTACTGTACGCAACACAAAATTGTGCAGTGCATGCTAATAAAAATCTGAGCCTGCTCTGAGTTTGGATGTGTGGGAATTTGGCTATAATGAATCTGATGTTAATTAATAAAAATTCCATATTAAAATATTTTAATAATGACTTTATATGAATCATACTCTCACTTTTTGTCTTTTTTGTATAGCTTGTATATCCTACTGCTTTTTCTCTCCACCACTGGTATTTGCATACTGTATTTTCTTGCTGAAACTATTTTTTTGAGTGTGTAACTTTGTTGTTGAGTTCAGCTCTATTGCCATATAGCTTACTGTCTTTAAAGAAAATACAAATAGTTCCATGTTCTGCTTTTGCAGAGATGAAGAAGCCATTATGTTTGTGTGGCTACTACTTAACACTCTTTCAGTGGCTATCCTAAAAATGATATATTTATTCTATTCATGCAACAGAAGTTCAGAGAAGGTAGCTGCTAAGACATTTGACAGCTTTCAAAATATTGATACCAAGTAGTCTTTCTGCAGATGTGGTGGCACATTGAGAGACAATACTTTGAAATCAGGAGTGAAATTACAAAGAAAAATTCTAAATGTCCACTTTCCATAAGTAATACCAAATTATTCAAATGTATTTAAAATCACATGCAGTTCTGACTAGACTGCGGGAATGAATGGTTTAAAGCTTTTGAATTATATTACTTTTTTTTTATCTCCAGGTCAACAGTTGAAATTCCTTCCAGATCAGTAGTCATCAAAATTTATTTATCGGATGATTGACAAAAAGAATTTTTAAAAGTGAGACGTTAAAGTCCTGATCATACAGTATGAAAGGCTCTGACATAGTAGAAAACTTGCGATTTTTTAAGAACCTAAACCTGAAGGCAGTGTTGTGTGTGGTGAGCATAGATGTTCATGGTTTAGCCTCAGAAATAAAAAGCAGGTTTGAAGTGAAAGTTCAGGGAAGATGATGCCCAGAAATGCATTTATATGCAATGTGTAATTTTTCCCTTTAATATCATAGAATCATAGACAGTTTGGGTTGGAAGGGACCGCAAAGATTGAGTTTCAGCCCCCAAAATGGCCAAATGCATCAAAATAGCAAAATGAGGGCTTTCTACATGAAAGCAGCTCTGCCAAGTCTGGGTGTGCATGTGTGCACACAGGTATCAAGCAGAGCTGCTCAGTTTATAACACTGCCCTTTCCCACTCTGTCCTTGAGGGCCCTACTCTGAGGCCAGCAGCGTGTAGCTACGACAAGCTGGGCCAGAGGACAGAATCAGGAGGTGTCTCCATCCATTTTTCTATTCAGACTCTGCTTTACTGCTCGATGCTGCTCTTTTGAGTGGAGCTCTTAAGTTTGAAACTTACTGCAAGAATTATTACAGATTTTTGCCTTTTCTGACAAACAGCCATGACATGGCAATACTGGAGGAGACGCTTGAGATAAAATATCCTTTTTCAAAGTAGATTCAAGCCCACATCTTTTATTTCTAAGAAAAGTCCCTATTCATCATGCTTTAGGATCTTTGGACAGCAAGGACAAAGGGGCAGAAAAGAGAATCTTTTTTTATTTGAATATGTTCCTCAGATGTGATCTGCAGGGGGAAGAGAGTATCTTCTGTGTCCCTCTACAGAAGCTGTGCTACTGAGGGCAAAATGCTGGGGTAAGCCATAGCTGGTCCTGCTCTGTGTAAAGGAGAAAACACTGCCTTGTTGCGCTTTGCGTCATGTCAAAGAAAATCACAACGGTGCCAGAGCTTTGGGGAGCCCTGTCATTTTGTGTGCTAGGCATGTTCTCTGTGTACCTACTGAAAAACAACCCTTTAGGAGTTTCAGGTGGATTAAATTAGTTTCAAGTTGTCAGTCAAGATGCCGGCAAGTCTCAAGCAGAGTTGCTAAATTATTTCAAACTGTTACAGAGAAAGAATGGTACATAGCTAGAGAGCCTTCAAGTAAAGTCTAAGATACTGGTGAATTTGGGTACTTTTAGGTGTGATGGCAGGTAGGGTTGGACAGAGGAACATCAGGAGTGGAATGAGGCCTGTTCCAGTCAGATCCTCTTTGGGTAGTGCAGCCTCAAGTATAGTGTGTGTATCACAGGCAGAAGCTCAATCGATACATGTCATACCAAGAAGAAAATTCTGGGGCAGCTAAAGCATCCCAAAAGATTTCTGCTAACGAAGAAGACTAAATGTATTTTATATTCTTTTCTTCCCCTTGAGCATGAATTGAAAACTGCATATGCCAGAATCTTGATTCTGTTTTTTATTTGCTTGTTTGGATGGGTGGGTGTTCTGGTTTTGTTTTCCTGTTTGGTTGGTTTTGTTTTTTTACCAGGATCAAGATTCTAACCCCGCTTTGTAGCTGTCATCTTCTTCCTTTTATCCTCTTGCCTTTCTCCCTCAGGCTTGATTCTGTTCAATCTCTTTTTGTGTTATTGATGTAAATTCATTTAGGCTATGCACTAGATGTGTTTAGGGAGGTATTTAGTTTTTTCTGTAGTTATCTACAGGCAGTGCGGCATCAGCAAATCTATTCTGTTCCTGAAGCTGCAATTGGTTTTTGAGTTGATAAATCTCCTGATCCTGGGGTTAGGAAGTGTACATTTGTGTACACTTATACTGCTTCTCTTTGCCCCATGTATTTAAACTGCTTTAGGCGTCCAGCAGTCAAGGACACTCACTGTGCACAAAGAGGAAGGGCAAAGCATTTGTTCCTTTATGAAAAAGGCTGGAGAATAGTACTAGAGAAAATCTTAGTATAATTAAAGTTAATGCTGTGAATCTTATTATGGAACATCCTCATCAAAAAGTAACATGTGAGCAGAAAGAAAGCCCATGTACTTGAATCTATGGCAATACTAAGCTGTGTGTGCTATAGCTGGTAAAAAGTGAATGAACCCTGAGTTATTTGAAGAGAACTCTCCTCAGTCTGCCGTGCTGGAGTCACTTCTAGGAAACCTCGCTCTCCTTGACAACTTCTCTGTGTGATAAACAGCTTATACGCCTTATGTGTGGGAACAAAGTCTCTCCCTGTAAGAGATTCAGAGAAATTGAACCAGTATGATCCTGCATCCACAAAGTGTTCAAGAAGTTATTTTCTGTAGCTGGCAGATAGCCAGCTCTGACTGGTACAATGAACATCAAGGAAATGTAGAAAGGAGACAGAGAAGTCGAAGAATGATAATCAGGACATGCTACAGTGATTTTAGAACAAAAATAATAGATTGTTCAAGTCTAGTTTAGGATTACTTAACCTGCTTTGCCTGCCATAAACGGTTGGTGACTGTAGTAAGGAATAACTGGCGATGTTCTGGTTTAGAACATTCTTACACAAGTGTTCAGGAAAAAAACAAAAGGAATAAATTATTACTGAGGAAGCAACAGCAAAGGATTTAATTCAAGTAAGTCCGTTAAATTTCAGTGCTAATGCCTAAAACCAGTAGTAGTAGTTACGGTGATGTTTTAAAGTAAATAAATTTTAAAATCCTCAGAGGATCCTGATCTCAATTTTCACTTCATAATAGCACTTAACTTATTAGCTACTCTTTAAAATTCACCTCCCATCTAAAATACTTGGAATGACTTTTTGGGAGGAGGATACACAAGTGACAGTGAACAGTCATTTTCTATATCTTGATGTATCTGTGAAGCTGTGTTTTTGAATGTTATCTGCACTTTGAAGTCTTTTCAGAATTCTTAATCCTAAAGACATTTTTCATAAAGAAACTGGAAACTATATGGATCTAACTTGAACACAAAATTATGATCCCAGAAAACTTTACTGGTGAAATAAAAGAAATTGAAGCTGGAAAATTAAAAAGAAAAAATTCAGTTTGCCTATGCAAACTTGTGAAAAATAATGACAGATGATTCTATCAAAGCAGGTACAGAGAAGAAAGCTAAATCAAGGCTATGCATTCCCTAAATTGCCATATATATGGAAGTATTTTCTCTCCTGCTTTTCAAATAAAGAAACATTAGTAGTAGTAATCATAAAAAAACTCTCAAGCTGTCTAGTAAGTAGACCTACTCTTGGTTCTTGTGTGACCAAGAGAAGTACCATCCTAGTCAGGTGGACATGCCAGAAAACTTAAGGGAGGTAATGATATATCCAGTCGTACCTTTCAATATTACTCTAAAAGTAATTATGTTACTTCACTTGTAGTTGTTAGGATACAGAAACTTTTAAAACATTTAGTGTCCAAAATAACAGGTAAAACAACCATCTCATTTTATTATAGTACTATGATAGTGAGTCTTCTAGCCTCTTCATCATGCCGACCTAACTGCACAAGCATCTTTCGTCTTGAGTTTGTGTCTTCCTGTGCCCCCGTCACTGGGTGCTTGTGAACAATGCTGTCTTGCTCAAGTTACAGATCCCATACCTGTTCACCCAGACTGACCTACCATAGTCAGAGGCCAGCCTGTCAGGTTAAACTCTACAACGAGGTTAGCTGTTGAGCTGCTTGAAGATCTCAGCTGAGTATTACACTTGGTAAATTTTGATGGGAGTATGACTGACCTTAGAAAGTATAAATGATTTGTGGCATTTCCTGAGTGTTGTCATATGTCTGGAAGGAGTTGAGGACATCTGGAAAGGAAAGCCAAAAAATGTGTGGAAAAAAGAGATGGATGAATAATCAGTATTACTGGGCAATTGCTAGATAGTTTTCAGAATCTGTTTTTCCTCTTTTCTAACCAGCAGATCTCAAAGTAAGGAATTGTGTGCTACATGTGCACATCACAGTTATTTTCTGCTTAAACAGTTCAATAGGTTAAAAAGTAGTTTTGTTAATATGTAAATTGTGCAGTAAGACATTCCTAATGGTTATATTAGTTTAAAGGCTTCCTGAGGCTAAAATGATAATAAGATGTAAAACAAGATGCCACAGGTAATACTATGATTACAAAAAAATGTGCCTATCTCAGTGAATATTTTCAGAGGCAGACATGATTATTTCTGTTGAGGGAAAAATAGTGCTATGACTGAAAAGCTTCTTCTAATAAAAATGTATTGAGAGGTAAGAGAACCAGTTCAAAGGCTTCTTTTTAAGGCTCAATCACAAAGAGTCTGTTTTATTGTGATAGCTGCCATCCTGACAGTCAAGTGACAGATTTTGCTGTGGGTTTTGAGCTGTCCATTAAATATAGCACCTCCGTTTTTTGAATGTTTTGAGTAGCCCACTGAGTAGCTACCGGCTGAAAAGTAGGAATCACAGTGGGAAGCTGAAGGGGAACAGGCCTCTGGAGCATTTAGTGTTTAATGGATCTACAGCTGTAGTGAAGCAGTGTGCAGAAATAATTCTAATTAGACTTGGTCAATCAGATGACAAAATGAGCCCTGCCCTTCTGTCATTCAGCTACAAAATTCAGAAAACAATTCTGCTCAAACCCAGTTAAAAAAACAAACCACATTTCAATTGGTTATATTTTAGCTAACTTCTTGGTACAACGTGCTGCCAAAGGCAGAGGGGAGCAAATAGCTAAGCTACTGTACAAAATTGCCTTTTTCATCAGGGACTTTATTTTGGAAGGAATGATGAAACCCATGAAAATAGCGATTTTGAGAATTGAGCATTTAGAAGAATTAGGTGTTACTAAATAAAACTAATAAATTAATATTGTGCCACGTTTGTGGCATGGTAAGTAGCTTATTTACACTTTCATGTCAGCTGTTGTCATTAGAATATACAGTTGTAAATGTGCAATTAAAGAGCAATAGCTTTGAATGGCAGAGGTTTTTCCTAATCAACGCTATTATTTGATGATAAATCTTCACATCAAAAATAAACTGTCTCTAATTGTAGCTGAGAAGGCTAAAAATCTTAAAGAAATAGAAATTAAGTCCTTTGCAGCTCTAGAAGCATGGTACATGTGTGAAGTGGGAGCTCAGTTAAGATACTCTGGTTCTATTTTGGCAAGTTTAAGAGGTCAGGTGGATGCAGTCATTACTGAACCTTACTAGCAATCTGCTTTGAAGTCGATTCTTAAATAGAGATTGTGCTTTTGTGAAGAAAAGCATTGTTCTAATAAGCCCTGAGAACAGAATAGGTTTCAAAGGAGCAGATGAGGTTATTGTTCTGAACTAATACTGGTGCTAATAAACGCTGACAGAATTCTTACTGCTACCTATAAAAAGATGCAAGCCACCTAAAGTTAGAAGCGTTTCAACTGGACTAAAAAAAAAAAAAAAAGTCCAAATGTCTGGTAGAACAGAAATGAAAAGTTTACAGTAAGGTTGCTTTCTTTAGGAGTTGAAAGGAACCTACTGTTCTGTACCAGTGTTGCTTTGAGGTAGTTTCTTGGAAAGCCAAGGTGGTCTAGACGTTCACGTGCTGTGTGTGAAATAGGTGGCTTTAATGCTGTGGGCAAGCACATTCATCTCTTCTAAAATGTTTTCATTTATTTCTCAGTATGTTTAAATTTTCTTTCTTGTACAGAAATGTCACCATTCAGTACAAATAGTAGCTTTTGCAATGATCTGCCTCTTAGACACTGTCAGTGGGGACCAGAGGATTGCCCCACTGGCAAGTCATCAAGTAGAATGAATATAAAGGAAAAATGAAACTAGACCTTTAAGAGTCACAGGTAGTTGCTCAGGGAGAAATTGTGGATAAGGCAAGATCTGGATAAAAATCTTTGTTGATTTTACTGCTGCTGTGTGTGCACTGTGTGTAATGCAAAGGAACTACATATTTTTCTTTCTTTTTGTTGATAGAAACCAATTACTCTTAAACAAACAAATGGAAAAATACCCTAATACAATAAGCATCATTTTACTAAAAGGTTCATGCAGCTAAGCAGATTTAGCTCTGCTTTTAAATAAATACTGGGAAATGTTTAACCCCTATTGTATGGCCACAAAGCCTATGCTGACCACACAGAAGCTTGGGAGGGCCAAAGACAAAGCAATGGGCTTCTGGAAACAGCTCCTGTTGTATGTGCTTCTGCACACAGTCCAACAACAGCAGGGCTTAACAGCAGAGTTTTGTCAAGATTACGAGATGCAGGGGAGCATATTACAAATACTTACCTCTCACTAACAAAAGGAAATGAGGGGAAAAAAAAACCCAACCAAAACAAAAAACAACAACCGAACCAAAAAGGGAAGAAGACTGTATAGCTATAGGCACAAGGTACTGGCTGATTTCCTTTTTCTATTCTGATTCTTCTCAATCGCTTACATAATTGATCTTTGTGTACCTTAGTATTAGTTTGATTTACTGGAATGAAGTAACATGAGGAAATGTAGTTTATGCCTCTGAAGAGGAGAATAAACCTATTCTATGTAGCTTCCTGAAATATTTGACTTTGCTTAACAGTCTAGGAATTGAAATCAATGCAGTTATAATTGGTATCCATGGAGGAAGGCCATGACTTTGCAACATGTTAAAGATCAGATGAAATGTATATTCTGTTTTGATTATTAAAATATGTGTAAAATTAAGGTATTGTTCTTACAGATATTAATATGATCTAGGCTGGACTACTTGTCTTAGGAGATGCCTTCATGAGGATGTGTATAAGAGAAGTGAAAAACTGAACAGTTATTCTTGGTGTATTTCCAGGATATTTTTTTCCATTATTACTTTGTCAGAATCATCTGGGGTTGAGCACCACCAGAAATAAGATAGATATGACAGAAAGATGGATCACTGCCCTCATCATCCAACAGGGTAGTTTCTCTTTTTCCAAGGGCTCCTCATCACTCCTTTGTTCTGAAAGAAGAAATGACATGAGAGTGAATAATGGAGCTCTGCAGTACTGGATTGCATAAAACTGTGTTTAAATACTCTAAATAAATTCTATATGTCACAAAGCAAATATTTTTCCAGGTCCCTTGAAAATCTTTTGCATTAAATAACTTTCTGCAGTATCGTAAAGTAAAAGAAAACTGAACTATATGTATGTATATAGTTATGTTATTAGTTTTAGGAGAAAGCTGCATATTGTCTCATTCTATTGCTTTTCAAGGTTACAGTAAGGACATTAAAGTGTCTTGAATTTTTAACTAATATTTTGAGTACATTTTATATAAAACCATTTGGCCAATCAGATTCTAAAATAAAAATGGAATTTTTGTATTTTGAATTTTTTACATAATTATGTATTACAATCTATGTGGTTTTCATTCAAAATTTTTCTTCTCTGAAGTCTGTCAGTGCTATTTGTAGAAAAGCTTCTAAAGCAACAGTACTGTGAAAATTTTAGTTCTTTCACAAATTTTTAAATTATTAAGTACACAGTAAGCATAATGCCAGGTGTGGAAAAGTAAAAAGTGTGCTTTATGTTTCCAAAACATGCTAGCAGCCAAACTCATGTACAGAAAATCAGAAATTACATAACCTAAATACATCTAATAAATTTTAAGCCATGTTTCATCTAATCTGTAGACTTTTTTTAAACCATCTTTTTCCATCTATTTTTACCTTCCCCCTTGAGGTTTTTTTTGAATTTATGCTGTCGCACAATTTTCCTGTAAAGGTAAAAATGCTCCTCTTGCTTTGGAAACCAGACATCTGGTTATTAGTTTACATTTTTGGACATGATGGTTTCCTGGCTAGAATGAAATATATGGAGTTTTACCCGTTGACTCTTATAAGGTCATGCTGCTAAGCCATTCAAAGGATCCTCTTCATGCACTTAGGATTGTGAATAAGAATGCAAACTTAAAAAACCCCTGAGATTTGCTTCTTTACTTCTTCGTTGGATCTAAGTTGATTTTTGGATGTACAGGGGCTCTTCTGTACGCGATTTACAGTTCTCCTCATTATGATTTCCTTGGGGTTTCGAGCTTTTGTTAATCAGAGAAAATAAATAACATCACAGCATCTGATCATGAACTGTAAATAGCTTAAAGCCACAGATGTCAAGAAGAACTATAGCAAATATTTATTTTTGGAGCAGCATGTGTGTAGCCCAGGCATCCAAAGAGACTGATATTCCGACCATTTCTTACCCAGGAATTGAAAACAGTTTGACTGTAGTACAGTTGTTTTTTCCCCAATAAAACACTGAAAATTGTAACTCATTATAGTATGTCCCAAACCGTATATATTATTACATAACCGTGTTTACTTCAAAAGAGTAAGAGGAATCAAGTGGTGAGGTGTTTTTTTTTTTCCCTTGTTAATGAGTTTTAGAGGTCTGGGAAGGATTACCCGCAGTGTCAACAGAGCTATGGTTTTCTGCTGTATGTGAGGTTGGACTAGATGATCTTTAAGCTCCCTTCCAACCTAGTCGATTCTATGATTCTATGTGAGGTCTCACACGAGCCATCTCTGGGTTTAAGATCACACCTAACTTTTAGACATAGCCCTTAAGGCTGCAGCTGTTGTTACTGGTAATAACAGCAACACAGGGACAAATTCCTGTCATCAAGGTTTGGTCTGCTTCTATGTTTTAATGCTGAGAGTGTTGGGGTTTTTCAGCCTGGAGAAGAGAAGGCTTCAGGGAGACCTTTATAGCAGCCTTCCAGTACCTAAAAATGGCCTACAGGAAAGATGGGGAAGGGACTTTTTTCAGGGAGTGTAGCGATAGGACATGGGGTTTTAAGCTGAAAGAGGGTAGGTTTAGATTAGATATTAGAAAGAAACTCTTTACTGTGAGAGTAATGAGGTGCTAGAACAGGTTGCCCAGGGAAGTTGTGGAGCCTCCATCCCTGGAAGTGTTCAAGACCAGGCTGGATGGGGCTTTGAGCAATCTGATCTAGTGACAGGTGTCCCTTCCAACCCCCAGGGGGGTGGGAACTAAATGATCTTTAAGGTCCTTTCCAACCCAAACCGTTCTATGATCTCAAGTGTGCTCTGGTTTTGTCTTGGAGACAGTGAGTTGGTGGACTGAAGCAGTGTGAATAGCAGGGTAGGTGTAGCCACTACCTTTAAATAAAAGAATACATGTGATCATTGTTATACTCAAGTGATTTGATCAATTAGGAGTTGCATTCAGAACTGCTACATGCATGCAAGTTCTTTGTTGACTTTGGCTCATCAAGGTCCTGTTGGTTTGCAGGCAGCTGTTCCAGCTGAATTTAGAGATGGGTAGTAGGAAGGGATTTGAGTGTCTGAATAAAGATGAAGGCAATGAAGTGAATTACCGAAGTGGATTTCACCCCAGTGAAATAAATTATGTGTACCAAACTCCCAAAGTTATAAAGATAGTGTATACTTTCTGGTGCTTTATTATGTAAGGCCAACAAGTTAATTTGAAAGTGCATGAAAAAGAGCAATTTATGAGAATTGCTGTTTGTTACTAGAAGAAACAGCTACAAGAGAGTTCTGATCAACGGTTAGGGTTTTGCCAATTAGCAGGCCAGTTGAACAATAAAAAGGCATTTTAAAGCATACTGAAAGAAATTGTAAGGTTGTGTTATTGGTGGGAAATTAAACCAGTCTTACTGTATCATTGTTGTAAGTTGAGATTTTGCAGTCTCTCCTGTTTTACCTTACAAAATAGTGCTAATCTGCAGTTATAAGTAAATGGTGAACTTTAATTACTTTTCTACAGATGAAATATATACTTTTATGTACAGTGTATAAAATAACAGGTACTGCGGCAATGTAAATCTGTTGCTATTAGCTTCACTTCGTCACAAGTTTGCTGAAATAAGGACTATATATAGAGACAGGCATAGCTGAACTTGTAGATGAGCAACGTGTCCTGTAAAATTAAAAGACTGTAAGGTATATCCTCAGAAATTTTTTGAAGCTCACTTTGAAAATACATGATCCTACTTGAACCTTGCTTGCTTGAAAGTAAACTCCACACATGCATTACCATGGAAAAGAGAACATCAAATACGTTTAAAATGGGGTGTTCTTAACAAAGAGTAAAAGAAGAGAGGAACTGGGTGCACAGTTCTTGTGAATGAATGAAGAAGGTAGTAGTTGAATTCAAAACAAAACCTTTTTATTTGTATTGTGCTTCCAGTTTGGAGGCATTGGGTGGAGGAAGGGGGGTTGTCTGTCCTATCCATCAACTGGAATTTGGGATATTCTCCTAGAAAGTGAGAGATCAGGCAGTTTACAAGTTGACTATGAGCCCAGCTCGCTCTCTTTCTGGACAAGTGCTGTGACCAAAGGCTTTACCTGCAGTGGGGGCTTGCTGTCAGCAGCTGTGACCTCTTCCAGCAGATGTCTTTTTAGAAGCTGGGACATCAGTGTCCCAAAGAGCACTGAAGTGTTCGGTCCTGAGGAGAGAGAGATCCCCGGTGGGTCTTAAGGTACTGAACGTTAGAAATATGTGGTTAGGTTTTCCTGTTGGCTTGTTCAAGCTTTGCAAAGCACCGACTATTTTTCACCGATGATACAGCAAACCTGAGTAATAATATGGGTGGTCTGGTCTGATATGATGTGACCAGCTGTATTATGGGAGCTAAATACAAAACTTGATTTTGAAACCTAGGGAACTTCTGTTTTTCATAATACTTCTTATTTTTTCTTCAGACTAACACATATAAATTAGTTCCTATTAAAATGCTATTTCACTTGACTTAACTGGATTTAGTATTGCAGCTATATCAAGATGTATCTGATGTATTTGTTGTAGTTTAACAGTGAACGGAATTATTAGTCTCTATAAATATTTCAGGTTGTATATTATTTTTCCAGGGAAGGCAGTAAGACAAAGACCTGTGATACGGAGGATAAGAAAGAAGGAAAATTAAAGAGATAGACCATCTTGCTCTGAAGCTGTTTGTACAAAGGTAAGATAATATGTTTTCTTTTAAAATTTAATTTCGCATGCTAACTGGGGAAAAAACCTACTGGCATTAAGTTTCTATCAGTTAAGTTTCCCCTTTTCTATTCAGTTTCTATTGAGTACTATCAAGGTAGTCATAGAACGTATTCTGCGTTAACCTGCATTTCCATGTTTGTTTGAGTTAACAGTTTGTGATTAATATAATTTTTAAAATGTCAGCTCAGCTTTTAATTGAAGGGCTCATATCAGATATGTTAACTATAAAAACAGCTGAAAGTATCTCTTAGCTTCACATAATTGAAGGTAGGCTTAATAATTTCTGATGTTCCTCACTGGAGAGAACAGGAGGATGAGTCAACTAGTAAAAAAGTGAGTCTGGAAAAACAGACTTAGAAGGAACTTGAGATATTTTTGCAGCAAAAAAATGGATTTTTTTTTTTTTTTTTTAAATCCTAGTATAGATCACAGATTTAGGGATGGGGACTTTCTGAATTATTCATTCTCATGTTTTAGGTCCTAAGGTTAAAATGCCTGTTTTGGAAGCTTTGAAGCAAGCTTTGATTTTTCTTTTTTCAATCCTTCTTCAATCCCTCCCTATTCTTGTATTTGAACTGCATAAATCTTTCAGCATAAGAACAGAGATAGCTTTACTTGAAGTCAATAGTAGCGGCTGAATAGTCATCTGTGTTTTAATATCTGATTTTTTTTTTTTTGAATGAAAAATATGATTTGGGGGTCTTGAATACAGTATTGTGCACAGTCTACTAGAACAGACCTTTTCTATCTTTTATAGTGTGTAGGCATGGATAACTGCACAGTGTTTTATCCCTTATTTACGTGTTTAGGCAAACAGAGCATCTGAAAGCACCAATAATATGTTTTAAATAGAAGGGACAGGATGGACACTGAAACATCATGAGCTATATGCTGGCGGTGTTACTAAAAGTAACATTTAGTGCATCCTTTCCCTGTAAAGAAGATTTTTTTTCTTTTTTTTAAATTTTTCTGGGATCTCTTCTGAAATGGTTCCTGTGTTAGTCACTCAAGAGTTAAATGTAGCTTTGGATAAAGAGAACTGTTACTGTAAGTTTTTTAAACTAGACTGCTCTGAAAAAAAGATAACCATTGAAGACTCTGAAAGACTTCTTGGATGGTAACCAAGTTAAGGAAGCTCTGAGGTTCTTTGGCTTTGCTGTTGGCTGCTCTCGCTCACCAGGATCCTGGCACCCTATCACTGTGCCCTCATTGCCTCTGTAGCTCCAGTTTTCCTGTCAGGGAATGCCACCATACAATAGGTCCCCTGGGGCTACTTGGATGAGTGACAACCAACCAGCTCCAGAGTGACAAGTGTTTGAATGTCTAATTGGGTCAGCGCACAGGTGCCTGCTCCTCATGAGTGAGACATTCTAGCTTTTCTCTGTGACGTTCTCTTGGTTCCTCTCGTTTTTCCTACAGTTGTACAAAACTGTCAATATGTTGATGTGAGAGAACAGGCATTATGAAAGAAGGAGGATGTTTTCCCATTAGCCCATTTTAGTTAAACTAGCTGCGCTGCTTGAGTACTGACTGGAGGGGAGGCAAAGAAATCCATTGAAGTGATAGATGTCTGCTGATACAAATGGACATTGTAATAGACAATAAAGTGTTTTATTTGACTGGTGAAAATAAATACATTGTCTTAATCTCTGTTAGGTGGTTCTCATATTGGTTAGGGCTAGAGTCTTGGGCATCAGGAAACCTATGGGAGAGAAAATGAAATTGTTTTCTTGTATCTGCACAATGAGGCTTTTCCTAAGTCTAATAAACAACTTACCTTCATAGAATGCAATCAAATACAGGCAGTTGATGTGCAAAGGAACTGTTTCATCTTATTTAAGCCTTGGTCTGTGCAGAGAAAACAACTGACATAAAGTCCATAGCCCATGTTACTCAGAGGTAGTTTCTCTCCTTTTGTCTCTTCCTGAAAGAACCATGGAATAGCTGGGACTGGAAAGAAGTGTGAAGTTCATCTAGTCCAACACCCTCCCCTCCTTAAAACAGAGTCAGCTAGAGCAGCTGGCTGTTTGGACAAGTGATTCAATTGCTTGGCCACCCTTATAGTAGAAAAGTGCTTTCTTTTGTTCAGATGGAATTTATTCTGTTTTGATTTGTGCCTGTTGCCTCTTGCATTGTCGTGGGGCACCACCGAGAAATGTTGTTTACCCCTGCCCCCATCAGGTATTTATACACATTGATAAGATCTCCCTGAGCCTTCTCTTCTCCAGGCTAGAGTCCCAGCTCTTTCAGTCTCACCACATATGTCAGATGCTCCAATCCCTTAATCGTCTTTGCAGTCCTTCACTGGTCTCACTCCAGGATGCTTATATTTTCCTTGCACTGGGGAGCCCACAAGTGCACACAGCACTTCAGACATGTCTCATCAGTGCTGAGTAGAGGGGAAGGATCATCTCCCTTGACCCCCTGGCAACATTTTTCCTAATACAGCCCAAGATGCTGTAGGCCTTCCTTGCTGCACGGGTGCACTGCTGGCTCATGGTCTACTTGGAATCCACCAGGACCCCCAGGTGCTTTTTTGCAGAGCTTCTTTCCAGCTGATCATCCCCCATCTGTACTGGTGCCTGGGGTCGTTCTTCCCCAGGTGAAGGACTTTGTATTTCCTTTTGTTAAACTTCATCAGATTCCTGTTGGCTTATTACTAAGCTTTTCAAGGTCCCTCTGAATGCCAGTGCAACCAGCTGGTATATCAGCCACTCCTCACACTTTGTGTCATCAGCAAAGTTGCTGAGGGTGGATTCTGTACCATAATCCAGGTCATTAATGAAGTGGTTAGGCGGTACTGGCCCCAGTATTGATCCCTGGGATATACTAGCAGTGATTTTCCTCCTCCAGCTAGACTTTATGCTGGTCACAACCCTTTGAGCCTGGCAGTTAAGGCAGATTCCAGCCCATCTCACTGTCCATTTGTCTAGTCTGTACTTCATCAGTTTGTCTATGGGGGTTTTATAGGAGACAGTGTCAGAAGTCTTGCAACAGTCAAGATAAACAACATCTGCTGCTCTCCTGTCGTCCACTGATCCAGCCATCAGCTGGTCTGTTCTGCTCAGAGTGTCTCAGTCCCAGCAGGTGCTGCTGGCAGGGTGCTCCATGAAATCAGTTTCTCTCCAGTTCAAGGTTTGTTTAAAACAATATTGTCAGTTTTGCTTTGGCTGACTTAAATGTGTGCTTCTAAAATAATGCTTTTTTTTAATGGTATATATTTGAAAGTGTGGTGAGTAGTTATTTAAACATTGTCAGATTGTTCTAAGTGGTGTGAAGTCAACAACATAGCTATCCTCAGCATTATTTATATAGCAATTGTTTATGTTTCTACCTTGGTATCCTTACTAACAAGACAGGGCCGAAAAATAAAGACAAAAAGGTTTGACACAGTGTCTTGCAGTTGTTTACTATAAGATAAACAGACTGAAGAAAGGAAACTTTTAATGGATAGGAATCAGAGGAATTATTTATAGTAATAATAGTAACAGAAGTACAACTTTTCAAATTTACATTATTCCTTGAAAAATTTTAGTTGTGAAAAATGTCCTCGTTCTAACAGGACTAGCATATTATCTAGTTAAATTTATGAAACTTGACAGGGGAAATCATCTGGAAAAGAGAAGCATATTTCAGTAATGTATAGTTTCTTAACGTCAGCAAAGAGAGAATGAAAAGGGTTTCTTATTCAAGAGAGTAAATGTAAGTGTTTTTAAGTGGCAGAAGTTCCCTCTAGAAATCAGGGACGTTTTTAATGGATTGGAAAAGGAAAGGGGGAACACTGCTAGTTTCTTTTCTGGAAAAGCATGAGTTTATTTGCCTTAAAAATATCTCCCAAAACTTTTATTTAGTGATAATAAAATGATGTGTTTCATAAATTAATTTACAGCTGAACAGTTTTAAACAGAAGTAGTTGTAGTTTATTTAGGGATCACAGCTACTCTCGTTCTACTAAAGCCTGCCCAAATGTAGTGAGTATATGGTTTCTAGGATAATTGTAGTGTTTATATGAAATGTTAGGTTTCGCCCAGCTTTTTTTCTCACTTTACAATCTCTGATTTCCTCATATGTAAATTGGTTAAATTAAATGGACCTCTTCAGATATTCCTTTTTTAGCTCTCTTGCAATGTGTATTTTTGATATGCTAAAAACAAGGACAGCATGTAAGGAAAATATATAATCCTCAGTTGCTCAGTTACTGATGCATAGAGTCTTTTCGCAAGAACTTTTGGTGATGACTTCGGAGTATCACTTTTATACTATGTCCATTATTGCAAATTTGAGTTAGTTCCTGTAGTAATCATGAATACAACCAAAGGTGCCCAAAATAAACATCTTATAACTTTTTAAACATAATATTAAAAGAGATGGGGAGGTAAGGGAGGAAAGGAAAAGAAACATTAAACCCGTCTATTCTATTTTTTTTTTTTCTGTCTTTGAAAGCTGTCTGAGCTTTCAACCTCCTGCAAGAGAAGCAATTGTGAAAGATCTTGGGGAAATATTTGAGTGCCATATTTTTGTTCCTTGCTGCTTATGCATTCACTAATCTCAACTGACTCTGAAACACAGAAGGCAGCAACCACAAGTATTAAGACATGGTTTTATTCCACTTCATTATAGATGCTTGGATACCTCAGTTAAACTAAACGCATAGTTGTTTAATAAATGAGAATTGATCCAGTTAGAGAGGAACACAGTTTTTCATAGATTATTTTAATTCTTTTTTAACTTACCTCATCTACCTAACTGTATTTCCACTCAAACATGTGCAAGCACAGAAAATAGTTGGTGCGTAAGTGTCAACAAGGAGAGGGGAAGGCCGTAGCAAGTAGAAATAAGGGAAAATAGGAGGTCGGTAAGCTGCTGCAGAAGCATGTTTGTGGAACTTGAACCTATGAATTTCACTGCTTCTTTCAGCCATTCTTTTTCTCCAGTTCCCTTAATCAAGTTAGAATTATTCCTCCTTTAGAAAATGTTGTTCGTGCATTTTCACTGTTGTCCATTTTTAAATATGCTGTGGCTAGTATAAAGTGGACTGAAATAGGAGAAATATTTTGTTTGTTGCCTCTTGATATTGAAACTCTTGAGAAAAGTTAAAACTCTTTGAAAATAGGGTTAACGTACCTGGGTGTTACCGTACAGGATTCTTATATCAGAATAAAATATTTATATGCACTGTTAAAATAGCTTTTCAGTTTGCTATATTTATTTCCAAATGTTTTGACTCTTGCAACAAAGTGCATGGTTACAGGATCACAGAATGGTTGAGGTTGGAAGGCACCTCTAGAGGTCATCTGGTCCGGTCCCCCTGCTCAAGTAGGACTACCCTTGCTGGCTGTCCAGGACCACAGGCTTTTGAATTTCTCCAAGTATGGAGACTCCACAACCTCCCTGGACAACCTGTGCCAGTGCTTGGTCGCCCTCACATTAAACAAGTGTCTCCTGGCATTCAGAGGGAGAACCTCCTGTGTTTCAGTTTGTTTGTGCCTGACTGGCCTTAGTATGTCCAAATGATCTCAAAGCTTTGCTTTCCAGACATCAATGACTGCACCTTTTTTTGTCTTTCAAACCTAGCTTTTAGGAATGTTTGTAATCCGAGCATTTTATTTATTGTTGAGTATTAAACTCAACATTTAAAAGTATTATATTGTTGAGTGTACAAACTGGGAAAGAAAACCACATACCAGATGTTCTTCTTGAGTACTTGTGCCAGGTCCAGTAGTAAGAAAGCCTTCCAGACACTTCACCATTCAAAATTATTTATCGGAAACTTGGGAAGTATTCTTTTTCTGGATCAGTAAGAGGAGCAATTTAAACCATTTTAAACGTTGGTGAAGTCAGTTACATACTTTCAAATTGGTACAATTAAACATCTTCTGAGTATTTCACTAGATAGAAACAGAAACTAGATTACAGAACAACTACTAGATTCCATCTACTTTTCTCTCAGTTAATGTATTAACACCAGCTTGCGTGTATCTTTGTTTTATAAAGAAACATGGAGGGTGCAATGGGAGAGGGGTAGTGAAACAGTAAATGTCAGCATAAACTGTTTTTTACAAATCTGTCGGAATGAAGCAAATGCCTAAGTTAACCAACATTAAACAAAATTTTTAAGCTCCAACTGGGGAACTTTTTTCCCTTTTTTACGTAACTTTAATAACATTTTTTTTACGTAACTAAGTCATAACTTTCAGTTGTGCCTTAGGTCCTCCTGAAATTTGGAAAACAGTAACGTTTATATAGTTTCATTAATAACTTTCTCCACATAAAATAATGATTCCTCCGTGGAAGGTTGATGAAACTAATACACGTGGGTTTACTTATTGCAGCTACCCTCTATGGCAAATACATATAATTTGATCTTTAAAGACTCTTCAATTTATGCAGTTAGTAAAATAATAAAATAATTTAGTTTTTGAGGTCTTCTGGGCCTGGAAGTCATCCAGTACAACCTTGTGTTAAAAACAAGGCAAACTTTAGATTCAGAGTAGGTTGTTCAGGGCTTTGTTCCATTCAGTTTTAAAAATCTCCAAGGGTGGAGATTCTACAGCCGCCTCAGGCAACTTAGTATGTACTTAACAAGCTCTCCTTGGAAAATCTTTAATTTAAGTCTGACTGAACTTTTCCTTGCTGTAACTTTTGACTACCACCTCTTGGCTTTTTTGTAGTGTACCTTGAAGGAGTCTGGCTATGTGTTTTCTGCAAACCTCCCTTCCACTGTGAGTTTAGGGATTGGTATTGGGAATGTATAAAAGCCTTGGCACCACCTTGACTCAATACTTTGTAAATTACTAAGATACTGTTGGGAAGCATTATACTTGCTTGTTTTAAGTCTAATTTTACTAAATACGTTATGCAGCATATTAACATCAGAAATGGGCAAATAAATGTAGTACTGAAAAAGACAACAGCATTGTACCAAGACCTTTTTTATCAAAGTCCCGGAATACATCTTTTTTTTCCTGGTTCTGTCATGTGGAAGCCTGGAAATGCTGAATTTCTTACTGAGTGGTTTGCCAGCATGTAAGCTTATGCTCACATTTTCGGGAGTGTGTGGTAATAAACAAAGCCGCCGAAATAAAGAACATAATTGAGATTTCAGAAAAACTTGTGATACTGTATGGGAGAAAAAATGAACTTACAAAATCAGTTAGGAAATGACCACTGGAATAGATTACAGCATGTTATAAAGGACAAAGGATAACAGTTCATCATGGAGGGGGACAAATTGTTTTTTAAGTCACTTTTTTTTATTACTGCCTATAATAATAGAAGAAAAGAAGATGCAGTTTCTTGGTTTTATTGTAAATTTATAGAAGGGTTAGTAAATATAATGAATAGACATAATATTACTGGATGATCTGGACAGATTTATGCATCAATAAAATATAATGGATGTAATAAAGGCTGCAAATGTGCTGCATTTCAATGTCTGGAGGGCTTCAGCCTTTGTTGAAGGCCAATGTCATTTTGCAGAGGAATATAGATAACCCTTAACTATCTGAATATTTTTCTACTGTTTTGCAACAGGATTGTATTATGTCTAAATGCTTATGAATATTCAAGTGACTGATACAGTGTAAAACTCCATTTTAATTTTGTGCTATTTATTTCAAGGAAATCATATTCTAAAAGCTTTAAGACTGCAGAGTCATTTTTGCTTAATTGATTGAGCTACTTGTTCATCTTTGAAACAAGATGTCCATGTTATCAGTGTTACAAATTGGTAGTACATGAAGAGGTATTTAGAATGTAAGGATTTATTTCTAAGACACCAGAGATGTAATGGGCTAACAAATCGTAGAATCATAGAATGGTGTGGGTTGGAAGGGACCTTAAAGATCATCTAGTTCCAACCCCCCTGCCATGGGCAGGGACACCTCCCGCTAGACCAGGTTGCCCAAAGCCCCATCCAGCCCGGCCTTGAACACCTCCAGGGATGGGGCATCCACAACTTCTCTGGGCAACCTGTTCCAGTGTCTCACCACCCTCACAGGAAAGAATTTCTTTCTGGTATCTAATCTAAATCTTCCCTCTTCCAATTTAAAACCGTTGCCCTTTGTCCTGTCACTACACTTCCTGACAAAGAGTCCCTCTCCGGCTCTCTTGTAGGGTCCCTTCAGATACTGGAAGGCTGCTATAAGGTCTCCCCGGAGCCTTCTCTTCTCCAGGCTGAACAAGCCTGGCTCTCTCAGCCTGTCCTCATAGGAGAGGTGCTCCAGCCCTCTGATCATCTTTGTGGCCCTCCTCTGGACCCGTTCCAACAGATCCATGTCCTTCCTGTGTTGAGGACTCCAAAGCTGGACTGTGCTTAAAGTAGAAAGAATAAAGGCAAGTAGTGGGTTGTAACTAACTTCTCCCTTCTCTTTTTCTCCTCAGAAATACCTGTGTCAGTTAGTTCCCATGTATCAGAATCATATAGTAACACCAGGCAAAGGCACAGAATGGATAAAAAGTCTTTTACTGCTGAAAATTATAATAATTCCTCCATTGAATGGGCTTTAATCATGACTTTGCAGTCTTTAAATCTTCAGCGATATTTTGTTATGCTCTCTCTAGGAAAAAATATCAGGCCATTTAGGAGGGTCTGAATTGCTTATGTTGTCTGAGCCTGAGATGCTCCAGAGTAAACTGAAGATAACTTTCTGAAGCTTACACAAGTGTTAAAAGTAAAAAAAAAAGGTGGAAGCTGTATTTATTCCTCATGCCTTGTACTGCTCCCAACACGATGCTCTATCTCCATCACCCAGAATTAATTATTCGCCTATCCCTATTGTCTTCAGAGGAGGATGAGGCTGGTATCTTATCTCAAGACAGTTGTCCATGTGGCTCTTCTCTTCTTCAGTAAAAAATCTGGCCTGTTTGCAATTAAGATGCTCAGTAGGGACACAGGAGAAGCAGCTTTAGAATGTCTTGCTCCTTTTTGTATGAGAGGGAGCACTATTGGTGTGCACCAGCTCCTTCTCAGCTGCCTGTGTCACAGGTGCCTCTAGAAGCAGGTCAGATCAAACTTTAACGTAATAATTTAGCTTCACTAGGGTTCTCATAACTTAATCTACTTTCTGAAATATGATCTGAAATATGAAAGACTGAGAGAACTGGGGCTGTTTAGTCTGGAGAAGAGAAGGCTGAGGGGAGACGTTATCAATGCTTACAAGTATCTAAAGGGTGGGTTGAAGGAGGAGGGAGCCAGACTCTTTTCAGTGGTTGCCAGTGAGAGGACGAGGGGGAACGGGCATAAGTTGGAACATAAGATGTTCCATTCAAACATGAAGAAAAACTTCTTCACAGTGAGGGTGACAGAGCCCTGGAACAGGCTGCCCAGGGAGGTCATGGAGTCCCCTTCTTTGGAGATTTTCAAGACCCGCCTGGATGCAGTCCTGAGTAACATGCTCTAGCTCTGGGCAGTCCTGCTTCGGCAGGGGAGTTGGACTGGATGATCTCTATGGTCCCTTCCAACTCCAGAAAAATTCAGTGAAATTTAGTGAAAACAAAATGAGAATTTTAGTCCCACCAACACAGATACTGTCTGCGGATGGAAAGATGGACAGATAACTAATGTTCAGTTTTTTGCTGCAGGCAGGTATAGGAACTATTCAGGCATTGTTTTGTGTGACCAGAGAACTGTGACCAGTAATCTGAAGCCTTTCCTTGGCCTCTTCTGGTACAAAGCTGACTTTTCTATTTCCATATTTTACTTCACGTTTTTACGAGCAAGAGTTCCTTTCTGATGGAGGGTGGAGCACCTCTCCTGTGAAAGTAGGCTGGGAGAGTTGGGGTTGTTCAGCCTGGAGAAGAGAAGGCTCCAGTGATATCTTATAGTGGCCTTCCAGTATCTGAAGGGGGCCTAAAAGAAAGCTGGAGAAGGACTTTTTACAGGGCATGTAGTGATAGGACAAGGGGTAACGGCTTCGAACTGGAAGAAGGTAGGTTTAGATTAGATATTAGGAAGGAATTCTTTACTGTGAGGGTGGTGAGACACTGGAACAGGTTACCCAGAGAAGCTGTGGATGCCCCTGTTCAAGATCAGGCTGGATGGGGCTTTGAGCAACGTGGTCTAGTGGGAGGTGTCCCTGCCCATGGCAGGGGGCTTGGAACTCTGTGATCTTTGAGGGGGTCCCTTCCAACGTAAACCATTCTATGATTCTGTCTTTGTACAGTCTCTCAAATGTTTGCATTATTTGGTGTTGATAGTTTTTTTTTATCCCTGATTTGAAGCCTGGTCCAAGACATTCTTTGGACTTTTTATCTCTTGCTACCATGGTCCTGCATATAATAATGCAAGACTCTGACTGAGGATATGTAGGAAAGGAAAGTAGTCAGAGGTGCTTATCAATTGAAGATTAAGATTAAAAATAAGTCTAGCCAAGACCACAGACATTTTTCTAATATACAGGTGCCAGTTTTTAATTCATCATTGGTTTTTTTTTTAATGAAATAATCTTAGTTTTTCATATTTTAAAAAGTATATTTTAGGAATCTATATCTCAAGAAATGCAATGTCTTTCATTTCTGACCCACACTATATTGCATATGAGTTCTGGTATAGTAGACCTCTAGCTTTCAGATAAAGAAGAAGTGGTGATGTGTTGAGTGTTCATGGTTTTGCTTTCCATTCAAGGTAAATCTAATACAGGAATTCTTCTTATGCTGCAAGGGAGGGGTAGATGCCAAAGGTTTTTCCAGCAAGAAAAGTTGCAGGTTATTAAATCTCTTTGCTGTGAGCAGCACACATTTCACTGTGCGTGTGTGTGTGTGAAAGAGCAAGAGATGTCATCTTGAAACTACAAGATTTCTGTGAATATAAAATAGTATCTCCCTTCTTGATACCAGTGGAGGATTGAAAACCCAATCAGTAATGGATCAGAGGACCTCCTTGACTTCCATGTTCTTTCTGCATATCTCTTCCTGTCTTTTTTCCTCCCTGACTGTCTTTACTAGACATAAGAGGTGCTTCTTGCTTTTGTAGGCCTACAAAGTGTCCTTTGGGTCAATGCATGCTGTACACATTTGATAATTCTCAGCATATTCCAGTCTCTCCTGTTCCTGCAATGAGCTATCTTTTAATCCTGTTTGACCGTGGATGTGTCCATGGTCAAATCTCATTGAGTTCTCATCATCAGACATGATCAAAAGCTTACTGAAGCTTCCACCCTCTCACCTTTAATATTCAGTATCTGTTTTACTCAAGTGTTTCTTTCAGGCTGGTTGAATAGGACACGAGACCTCACCAGCTTTGTAGGCAATACTGTGACTCTGGCATTGAGGTACTCATTGTGACCAGAAAATATCTGTGTAGTGCCTTAAAAAAAGGAAAAGTACATGCTATGTTAGTAGATTATTGTGAGAGAGGTACAGAATAAATTGAGAGAAGACAAGAAATGCCAGAGATGGTAATGCAGAAAGGGTCTATGTTTTCTTGCACAAATAATGGTTTTCTATTTTTTCAGAGATGTTAACAGAGGTTAAAATATAGAAACCCAATAAGAAAACCAATTCCTTAAATTAACACTTCTCATAGGATAGTTTAAAAACACAACTTCCAAACTTAAGTTGCATTGCTTAGATTTGCTCTCAAGAAACCCAAGCAGACACTCTACAGACTCTCAGGATTAAAAGCGCATATGTCCTAATGTTCCATCGGGTCTTGTCACTATGACATTAGTGTGAGTCCACTTCTGGGTGGAAGACTAAGTGAGAATTTGGTAACAATTTGAACTTTTATATAAAGTTAAAATACAATTCAATTTGGGTTGTCTTTTTTTTAGAAATGCACTTTCAATATTGTCATAACTTTTAAGGTAAATTTTACTGTTTTTCCATCTGTGATGTAGGAGCCCCCTTCTTGATCTCTGTTCTCCTTGTTTATCCTACAGGTGTGTATATATTTCAGTATTGTAAAACATGATAGAGAATTGAAATCCAAAGCTCTTGAGAATATAGAAGTACACAGATTGGAGCTTCCCAAATATTTTTCATTTCCATAGTTTCTCCTAAATAATTTACACTCTTTATAAATCTTTTAATGTTCGCTGCTCATCTGCCACTCTGTTTTTTCTGTGCTTTTCTAGCAGCTGTGTTGCTAGGACATGCTCAAGTAGGTGAAAAGATTATGAAGCACTGAATGGGGGAAGCTTCTCAGTGAAGTGGGAAAAGCAGGAGAAAATAAATTGTATGAAGATCTTGAAATAAATTATAAGAATAGTTGACCTATCGAAGTAATCTCTTTAGTATGAATTTGCATGTGAAAAACTCATCTTTAATTAAAAATGAAATAACACAGTTAAGGTTAGCCCTTTGTGATAATGTATTCCAACACTCTTAACAGGCCTGAGTATCTAGTGTTTACAAATCTTGATTTTTCTGAATTGACAACTTAAAAAGTGTTCACTAAAATATTCACAATAAAATGTGTCATAAGTGATTAACAGCCTGCATTCCAGTTTAAATATTTTTTAAACAGTTGTTTCCAAACAGCAAAAAATAAATAGACTATTCATACCACACTAGACATTACTGCAATTCAGTGTTACCTCGATTTACATTTTCTAGACAGATAACAGATTTTCCAGAACTGCATGAGGTACATAGTTTACAGTATTGTGAAATGATGTCAGCACTTCTAGGTTTTTTACCACAGTTATTTGGAATTTTCTTTAAAAAGAAATTACCCTGTTTTAATCTTCATATTTCTTATCTTGAATAGTTTTGAGTCTTTTTGCTTTATTGTGGAAAATTATTTATTTTGAGAAGGTTTGATACTGAGAATCTGAAATGGTTTAAATTACTAAAAAGATATTTTAGTAATTTAAGGCTTCTTTCCACTGCATTTTTTATGTTATGTCATCAATCAAACCTTGCCAACTTGAAATATACGATAAATAGTCAATTTGGAGGAACTGCCAGAAATCAAAGGACTGTGTAAGACAGACAATTTAAACTTCTACAGTTATTTAGCCTAAGAAATGCATTTTGAAATATAAAACATTTTTGAGTTGTAGTGCTTATGTAGCTAGATCCACTAATATGAACAAATATCCCAGTTCTCAAAAATCTTGCTTCAACATAAATTCTGATTTTGTTTGGTGGCAAACACAAAGCTACCTCCTCTATGTGGCTCTTGTTTAGCTCAGTGAACTTTGTCCAGTCAAAAATAGATTTTTATGGCTGTAGGCTTATAGAGTAACTGCCCTCCTCACTGGCTGTGGAAAGATGAATTAAGTATTACAGGTTGTTCCCTCTGGAGTCTGTCAGGGCTGGTCTACAACTTGAAAGTTTTGTTGGCAATTTACTGGGCAATTAAATTCTCAGGAAGTACTTCAAAGGAAAATGGATGTTTCGCTGGCAGGAATGGATGTTTTCCAGCCAGAGAAAAGCAAAAAATGTTGCAAGGAAGATTTAAGCCCTGTAGGTATTTTTTAAATAACCTACCACCGACTGTCGTATCTTCTTACTAGTTTAAGTTTGCTCAGACAAGTTTCTTCAGTCCTCTCTGTTGAATGGCAGTTCTCAGGCCACACAGGCTTTGAAGGTATCGAAGCCGCTTCACATCTAGAACAGCAGACTGCACAAGGACTGCATGCTTCCACCCGTTAATGTCTTTCAAGCAGTTCTAAAACTCATGAGATAGAGCTGTATCTTGAAAGGTGATATGGAGTGAACATACAGCAGCCATTCTTCCAAGTTGGTCACATACTTAAAGGACAGTATTAGTTACCTTAGACTGTTTGCAGAGCCCTGGAGAATGAGACCGCTTCATGCAAAGTAAATGGATTAAGTTTCTTACAGTATATTTTAACATTTTTTCCACTGTACTTCTCCATGTCTGATTGGTTCAGGCAGCACAGTATTTGCTGTTGAAAGAGTAAAGATAGTATTTTATTCTTTTGGGGACTTTAGGATATTTACCAGAACAATGAGGTGGTTGGGGAATGTGGAGAAGTATAAGCATTTTAGATGCAGCACTTTGGATCTTTGGTTAGTGAAATGTTGATGAATTCAATTAGTTGATATAAAACACTGGAAAGACACGAAATATTCCTGCAGGTATTAAAAGTGGTTGTGGGATTTAATGGGAACTGCAAAAGAGTTATTTTTCTACTTCAACAATCAGATCTTGTTTCTTTCTTTACACAGTTCCCCCAAAACAGTGTCTGGTGTGAAATACAATTGTGATTCTCAACATTTGCCTATGTATGCTGCTATCAGTTTTTAACTTGCTTTATAAGTAAGCTTTCGAAGCTGAAGCTTTTGTAAAATCAATTTGCTCACTACAATAGTATGCTTTCTTTAGACAGTTGAAAATTAACACAAGTTTAGAAAAGCTCATGGGGCATATTGGTTGACCCATTTTTTGGCACTGATGTAGAAAAGGGATTAGTAAGTCATGCTTAGACTCTAAGGAAACTGGATCCACACCTGTTCTTTTTAAAACCAAAGTAGTCCTTTCAAGGTGTTTGATGCTTGTTCACTGCTGTTCCAAATGTAAGTAATGAAAAGGATTTTTGAGAGCTTGATTCTTCATAGTGCTTTCACAAAAATCATGTGAGTAGCCTGTGTGAAGTTGCAGGAGTACTGATAAGTAGGAAGTAAAACTGGGAAGGGTGTTTGGCCCATATATTCTATTGAAACAATCATATTAAAGGCTTTACCACAAACAAATGTATTATACTGACTGAAACAGTCATCACCATCCTCATGTTTTCCTGGCATTACTGCAACACTTAAATAATGCATTTTCAAACTGAATTGAGATCCATTTATTAATTTAAAGCCATATCTTTGGAGGGGCTGGGAGGAATGGTGACGTTGGAGAGGATTTAAGTAATAACATTTTGATATGGAGAGATTTACTTTAGTACTTAAAAGGGGAAGAGCCAGAAAAAAGCTTCCTTAAATCTCTGGATGTTTATTGTGCCATGTCAAGCTGAATAAAGATACTTTTCATTGATGTAACTGTTTGTTCTACTTAAAGGTCCAAGGAGGATGCTTAGTTTTATTCAAACACACTGTAGCAGGATCTACTCTTTACCAAGTGAGACTGTGCACTCCTAAGGATCAGAAATAACTTCCACAAAACAGCAACCAGTTGTTACGAAAGGCAGGCCTCTGCTTTGGTTATCAACATATGCTAACTAAAATGAGTTAATTACTGAGCTTCTTACTGTGTGGGAAAATAGTTGGTGACCAAGCTGATAGCAATAAGGATGGGATAACAAGAAGTAGTTCATCACTTCAGGGTTCTCTCAAACGTCAAAATATGTACTCCTCTACCAATTAGGACAGAGCTGTGGCTACTTCAAAGAGCATCCTTATCATGCTCAAGAAGCTGGCAAACTTACAGTAAACTTTTACTGTCCTGAGATAACTCAATACCCTAAAAGGATAATGTGAGGAAGGGTATCCCTACCCAAATGACCACCAAGGAGCTCACACCTGCACAGAAGTGTTTTGCAGATACTGCAAAATTTAATATGCTTGTGCAGAAGGACTATTCGGTCATCCTCATGAATTTGTAAGCCTCGGTGGAGTTATGTATTAGGTAGGCAGAATAATGAGAGTCTTTTGTGTATAAATAATGGGTGAATGTTCTCAGAAAGGGGTGCTAGAATTGCAGATTTCCACCTAGCAACCGACGTCGAGTAAGGAAGTATCTCTAACTGCTTCTGATTTCAAGGGCTTTTGTTCCAGGTAACAGAGCGTATCAGAGTACGGGGTTCCTATTAGAGGGCACCGTATACAGGAACATACCTCGATTTTGGAAGACAGCATGCTGCTATTACTTCTTTGCTGTATAAACCCCACAGAAGCAGTTACTTACGTTTTCTTGACTGCACATTGGCCCAGCTTTGGGAGAAATTTAAACTCCTGAGAGTTTATAACCTTTTATGACCTTTTATGACTGATTATGACCTTCTGGTAGCTTAGACCTGAACTGGAAAAAGCCTAGCTTACAGGGTTCCTCCTATGCCATAGTTTCATTACCACACTACTCTGCAAAGCGTTGCTGCATCCTTCTTCCACACTCAAAGTCATGGCATAATCTCACGACTGCACAACAAGTTTTCAGCTCTGATTTTTGGTTTCATGCAGATAAATAGTGCTTTGAGCTCTCAGGAGAAAGACAGAATTTAACATTTTTCAGTAGTTTCTGATGGCTGTGATAGGCGTTTCCTCACTGAGATTGCTAGTTGTTGTGAATGCTGTGCACACACATCTGTCTCTTTTGTGTTCAGTGTAATAGGGAGCATAGATGTCCAAACCAACAATGTGAGTTCTTCTCTGGAGCTAGGTGCTTATGTCCTTATGGTGTTCAGTCCTGGGAAGCTAGTGTCTGTTGTTTCTGGCTTTGATCCGAGGTGTTCAAATAGGATCTTGCGGCTTGTGTGTACAGTATTTGATGCTCTCAGATTGTTCATCATGGAGCTATTGAATATCCCCAAGTTGCATAGCATCCAGTGATGAATGATCTAACCAGTCAAGAACAATGTTTTTTCTTCCCTGGGAAAATACAAATAAACAAAGACTACAAACACTGAGTTGCAGAACGAAACAACAAATGTTCCTGCACCCATGATTCTTTTTGCAGCTGTGGCACATAATCTCCTCTTCTTAGAAAGTTTCAGCTCTCCTACACCTGTTGTTCAGTGGAGGTCTCTGCTGTAGGCTATAGATCTTGTCTTCGGGGCTGCAGGGAACCTTCAAGAAGAGATGTTGCACAGACAAATGACCATATGAGAGAAAGGTTACAGAGGGAACACAGGCTTAGGACACAGACAGACTGTAAGGGCAATATGTGGTATGTGCATTTTATACCTTGACAGATGTCAGCATTTATCTCCATTATGTATGCAGTTGCCATCCTTGTCTGTTTGGGACAATAACTGCCTGTGACATGTGTCTGACAGTAGCTTGTGGAGCCTGTGAGATGTGGTTTGCACAGCACCTTTGCTCTCAGGCACTCTGTTGCACCCTGCTCTCTTCCCACAGACCTCAGGAGAGCAGATCACTTGACCTGTTCTCCCCTCCTGAATTTCAAGCAAGTTAGTTCAGTGTAACCTCCATTTTGTTTCCAGGAGGTACCTGCTTTGTGTAGCTCCTTTGGTACTCGTACTCAACCAGATAGTAACTTTATTCGATTTGAGGAACATGTTTGAATGCAATTGAATGTTTAATTGAATTTAGCAGCAGAATCTCTACTGACATTACGAAGTTAGGATATGATTCATTTTCATTGGGTGTCTATGCATTCAGATTGCATTCACAGTGGTATATGAAAACTGATGGAATTAGGTTCAGGTTATTTAATTTACTCTTCCAGTTGATTTTTGTCAAGATCTTTTCATCTGTACTAGTTTACACAGGTAGGAAGATCCGTACAAAGATGTCTATGCTTTTTTCAACTTGATTAATTTGAAAGGAGAGTGGCCATGACAGGATATTAAAACCTTTCTGTGACATAGCCTATGACATTTCATACAGCAAATGCACTTGGCCACTATTTGGACATTATCACTAGACAGCAGTTATGAAGCTGTTGCTTTTTGTGGTACCATAATTCACCACTCATTCACAATAGGAAATGGCTGAAGGAGCACACCATCCCATGTCAATGTAATTTGCTTTCTAACATGGTGTCTTCTCCACATGTAGACAGATGGGTGTTCTTCAAATGGTTGAGCCAGCAAAAGATCTTGCAGCCAATCAGCCTACGTACTTTCTTCCTGCTGATGGGTATTGCCTTCCTACGAGAGCCAGCTAAATCACTCGTTTGGTATTTTACCTGTTTAAATCCATTTAATTCCTTTGTTAATTGAGCCAGCTGAAAGAACACATTTGTCTGTAACCTTACAGATCACGAAGTTTGCTAGTGGTGGAATTAGATTTGGCAAGGACCTGTATTCATGGACCAGAAGCTAGTATAATTCGATGAAGAGTTAAGAGATAGTGGCTAGTCCAGCATGTATAAGCCTAAGGATAGAGAATGAAAAGTTTTGGCTCTAAACTTATTAGGTGGAGGCAGGAAGAATAATCTCAGTTTTGAACAAACCTGAGTTAAAATCTCACTGACCCTCTAACATGATCAGTAAATTACTAGACTGGGCTTTGTGCACACCGTCAGCAGAGGGGAAAAATGCTTACAGTATCAGTTTGCATTCAGTTGAGATCAGTATTGGAACAGAAAATTCTATCAGGTGATTTCAAACTTCTAATTAAACACCAGGAATTGAATTCCTTCTGTACCAAAATGTGAAATCTAAAATTTGTGCCATGAACATTTTCCATTTATGCCTTTTTTGCAATTATGGAGCATTCATGTTTTCAAGCTTTTATTAAAAGGTTAATCTATTTAGGATTTGTGGAATCTATTGCAGAAACGTTGTTAAATAACATGTGATGAAGAGTATGCAATCTCATATTTATTCCACAGAGGCTTTTGGTTTTGTTTTGGGATTCATGAACTGTCACAGGTCTTCTAAAAATTAGCAGATGTGGGTACTGTAATAGCTCAATAATGTCTGGCATCCGTCTGGCATCAGGAGCCCTCTTTAGCAGTAGCTAAGTGTCTTTTGATATGTGATGTGGTCCGGTAATGTTGTAAAGCTCTCTGGCTTCACTAAAGAGTAAATGACTGAGTATCAGCAGTTTGTAAAGCCTTTTAATACTGCTGAAAGAAAGATAATGATAGTGTACAGTGCTAGAACAAAACAACAAAGACTGGATATACAAATGTTGATGGCCACTTAGTTTCTAAAATAATTACAGTTCATGTGGTTTTGGCTTTTACAACTTTGGAGTATAAATCCTTTTTGTTGTATTTCTATAAAGTGTTATTCGGGAAAAACATTTCTGCAAGAAAACTGTCAAATGTTTAGCCACAGAAAGTAAAAACATTTCTTTGAAACCTGTCATCCAGTCGTCTGTCAGTATATTCATTAGTTTTTGAAGTGCCACCAAAGCAGACATGAATTAAAAAGGAAAAAGTTGTTTTGAAAGAGGATATATCCTTCGCGTGTTAAAATTTGTATTAGAGTTTTGTAAGGAAATTACTGACCTAATCTAGTAGCAAAATGACAGAAGAAATTAAATATTCTGCCTGGCAAAATGCAACAAAAATTGAATCTGTGGATTATTCACAAAATGCGTTTATCTCTGCCTTGTTTAGTAATTCCTTTCAAGCAAGTCATGACAGCCAGGAAAAAGGATGGTCAGGCTCTCTGGAAACAGTAAAAAGTCCCTTTTGTGTCTCCCTGCTGCAGCACTCGTTCTCAGTCAACTGGCAAAAGGGAAGGCGCTACCTACTCTCACTAACAGAGGAGTGCATTCACCTCTGTTCAAAAAGTATACTTTCTTTCATCAAGAAAGGTTAATGTGTTTTTCATTGCAGTCTGCCTCCAGTAAAATTGCGTCTGATTTAATTATGAAATTCTGAGTTGAGCATCTTTAAAATTACAACTAGTTTAGTACAAAACTTCCTGTGAAAGTTCTTATGCCTATCGACATCCTTCTATGATTGTTAGTAACACAGTTGGTACTTTCATGTTTAAAGTACCTGACTACCTTTAGAGTACAAAATAAATGGTCATTTATTGCCATCGGATAAAGCTTCTTGCTGCTGATAGACTTAGTTACTACCATTTGTCATGACAGAGCTAAATGCCTTAGCTCTCAAAAACATCTTTCCACTCAGAAAACTCCAAACAAATAGAGGATTCCTACAGATGTGGAAAAAGGATAGTTTGCATGTGTGCTCACTCGCACTGGTAAGAATGCAATCTGTTGAAGACAATAGGATGCTGAAAAGGAGGGAGAAGCTTCAACACACCCTAAAAAGTGTTGGTACATGGCCTGGGCACAAGAAAAGGCAGTGAGCTGCTCAGTCAGGGTGCTGCCTGAAAAGACTCTGAAGCTTTGAGAAAAAACCCAGCATCTGATTTGTTTTTGAAAAAATGTCATGTTAGACTCTCATAGCTGAATTAAGTGAGTTTTTAAAATCTCCTTTTGGAATAACCAACACACCTCTTGTCCAGTATTCATGTCAAAAGCGGTTTTTCTCTTATTTTACTGTGTTGACAGTGCTTTGAGAATTTTTCTTCCTAAAAGTATATCAACAGTTGAAATGAAGTTAGTAACCAGAAACTCTCACAAATCTTTACTCTCCTGTGAGCTTTTCTATAACATGGTGCACGGTTTAACTGATTATTTAGCAAAAAAAAAGATTTAAAATTCTGATATAACTTGGTGAGGTTTGATGGTGAATCCTGGGTTAATTCTCCCTCTGCGTAATATTCCAGTGTATTGCATTAACCTAACAAACATTCTGTCAGGTAGCTGTCTTTGTCTGCAGCCTTTTTCTATGTATATATTCTAAAAAGACTTTTCAGTTTTCTTTTTAATAGCTGCTTTGACTTTTAGATCACTTAATAATTTCTGTATCATTTGCAAACTGGTGTGCAAACAGAAAAGCTCTGTTGTGCCAGATGTGTATTTGAGATGCAAGTGAGCACAGGAACTGTGCAGTCAGGGTGCTTTTTTAGAGGAGAGCACTCATCAAAGCAACAGGTTCTGATTAAGTTGAGAAATACAGTTCTAATTTATCACAGGGCAGACTAAATCCTGTTTTCATATTTGTATGTGTGTGTATGTATGTACACACGTATATTGCTAATTATATAACTATCTAATTTAAGTAATTCTATAACTTCTTTATACAACTAATTTTCCTATATTTAGAAATAAAAGCCTCTAAATCTAGAACTTACACTATTTATAAAATGCATTCTGGTAACTATATGTGAAGGATGGTACTATGTTAGAACTGATTTGCAGGAGACTGTATACATTTATGTATGGTACTTGCCTACACTTTTTAAAACTATTTTATTCCCAATGAATCAAATAAATGTTACTTGAATAAATTGCTGTAAAAGGTTGGTGGATATAGAACTCAGTCAGCGAAATCCAAAAAAAGATTTACATTCTTTTTTCCACGACTTACAGAGTTTGCAGAATATAGCACTTCTCCTCAGAATTAAAAATTCACATATCTAACAGATTATGCAAGGAACAATGCTCAACTCATTAGGAAGAAATACAAGGACATGTTTTGAATCATAAAGATAGTAAAAACGAAATGTCAATGCCAGTTTTTTACTGGAAATGTGCAGTGAAATTTATGAATGCATTTGCCATCTTGTGAAATGTGTCTGGGACATGGTAAAAAAGCAGTTTATATGGGCTTTACAGGCTGCTTGCTCTTGCGATACAGATGTGTCACAGGAAAAGTGTGTGATGGAAGAGACCCGGTTACATTCTCTTCTTCCCCATGTGTGTCAGGAGTGATTCCGCTGAGGCTAATGGAGTTCTTTGCAGGTGAACTGATGGAAGAAAAGCAGAACTCGGTTCAAGAGCCAGATTGTTACATCTGGAATCATTTTTCTATGAGGTAGAAGCTTTAGTGCAGGATTTTTAATGGTAGGGGGACCACAGGATTGCTTGCTTATTGCATCCTGCAGTTGAATGTATTTAAACCCGAAAGTCTTCCCATGTAGAAGAATATGACTTATGTCCAAAGAGCTTCCCTTTATGAAGGAAAGGAGGGAACTGCCCCAAAGCCTTTGAATGTTGAGGCCACACCTCCGTTGCTGTTCATGAAAGAAGGCAAGAGGAATTCAAAGACGAAATGAGGTTTAAGATTAAGTACATCAATTCTGAATTTTTACTTACATGAGCTGAAGCTATCAAAGCCTATTCTGGACCTAATTACATGTCCAGTAAATAGGGAGTTTAACATCCTTTCCCATTGTTAAGTTAATCTGTTGGTAGCCTGCTGCTTACAGTCTACCCCTATGTCACGTTTTATCCAACACCTTGTCCTGAACGTGTGAAACAATGTTAAAGATTTGTGTTCTGTGTGTATTTTAAAGTCGCTGAACATGAGACAAGAATTCTAACAAGCTACCTAAAAATAAAATGCATCTCTTGTTTTTCCATAACTTAAGCATTAAATGATTGAATGAAAAGATTCTATTAAAGTCAATAAATGGGATGCGAAAGTGAAAAGTAGTTGGAAAAGAAAGTGTGGATGAGAATCATGGGGACATGAAGAAACTGGGTCCTTGCTGAAGGCTAAGCCAGAGAATGGTCATATTAAGTAAATGATTACTCTGAATGAAAGAACTAAATATAAATTGAATTTGAAGACTCTGTCAGCAGCAGGACAGAATTCCTTGGGAAATGCAGTATGTCTGTGATTCGTAGAAGGTAATTCTTTTCCATAGCAAAGCAGGTGAAGATAAAGCCCGTTTGGGAGACTGTCTTTGAATAACATGTATTTTAACTTTTATGGACTTCGAAGAGATTTGAAAAATCATGTTGTTTGATGTTGTTGCCTTTCTGTTCATTAAGCCAAATGGAGTAAGTCAGTAAGTCAGAGATATTAGGATCTTTCTTGATATTTTTAAAAATCATTTTTGGAAGAAAAACAACTGAGCATAAATACATGTTTTCAGATGTTTGATTCTGCTCTGAACTAATTTTTCCTGGCTTTGCGGAGTCTTCCTCACCAGTGCTTCAGTAGGGAGGAACAGAGTCAACTTAGAGAGAAGGGAATAATTCAGTATGGCATTGACCCAGCTCAGATCCATGAAGGCTCAGGCTGGGGGTGTAGTTTCACATGTTGCTTCATTTTTTTTTAATTTCAGACTGTCATCCAAAAGAGATAGTTCCTTTTGGGAAATCTCTGTCATGTCAGAACCTAATCCTTTCTTGCATAGGTTTGTTTTCTCTTGGATCAGTGAACTGTTGTAGCTCACTGGGAATTCTGCGATTCTTAAGGGCAAGGAGAGAGGGCAGGAGCTTGCAGTGAGGAACAGAAGAGCTCAGGACCTCTCCATATCTTCTTGACAGCTACTTGTCATTAGATCAGAGCAAGCCTAATGTGAAAAACCACTCCTAAATAAAGCACCTTTTTCACTCAAGTGAAAGGCAATGTTAGAGAGAACTGTAAGGATCGCTCTTGTAAAAAAAGGAGTATGTCCAGTGAATGGCTGATTCCAGCCCTGCACCCTACCTCGGCCAGGTTCTATTTTAATTTGTGGAAATTAGTTAGCTGCACCGGTATTAGTTAGCTGCACTCTCTGACTACCCAGAAAACCAAAGAAGAAAAGTGGTTGTTCCAGTCTCCCTGAACCTCCTTTTCAATCCCTCCAGTTGTTTAGGATATATGGAAGATTAAGCACTGAAATGTACCTTCTAATAAAGTACAATGATCAAGAGACTACCGTGATTGCTGACAAAAAAGAGGAAACTCCTTTTCTTACATAGCCCTTAATGCTTTTATAGTAGCAAAGGCAATTGTACAGCTAACTTCATTTTTCCTCAGCAGTCAAGTTAGTTCAGGTTTAATTGTATTTGTTTTCTCAACTCAGATTTCACTGGGTGCTTTTTTTTGGTGCTGAAGCCTTGACCTAAATACATTGGAAGTGGTTAGTTTTGTGTAAAATGGTATTTTAACTATCCTTCTGTCCTTTTTAAATCTTTGAATCTTTCCTTCCTCTTTCAGTCTCTCTGCGTAACCAGTGCAGTGACTTAGATAAGCTTTCTCTGATTAAACATGTGAGAAAGCATACGTGAAGTTCAGAGCATCACAGTCATGCCAACTGTTGGCTTTATGTCTGGAAATTCTGGGGTTTGATATTAAACAAAAGGTATATCACACTTTTCCCAGCGTATACTGATGTGAATACATCTTGCTGTGTTAAAAATAGCCAAGATCATCAGCCATTGTGGAAGAAAGGAATGTGGTTTAATTAAGCAGAAATTTTATTATCTTACCTGGCAACTACCCAGCAGCAAGCATTATATGTCGAAATGCATGTAATTTGTTGGGCCCAACCTAATGCTGGGAACCCGCTATCAAGATTAAAGAGTGAGAAAAGGTCTTACTTCATCTTTACCTCCTCCACAGTTTCATGGAGGATGCTTCCAGGTGACTCCTTTTTACAGTAGCCAGCTCTTGTTACAGAATGAATTATGAAGTTAAAAACAAGACATGAGTGTGAATGCAGAGATCCCTATGATGCACTGTAAAAACTGTAACATTTTAAAATAAATAATAAAGGGTGCAAAGAGGTCAGTTGCCTTTGTGTTCTACTCTTGGTTCAAATGTAAAAGACGAAACGCCTTAAGATGTGAATCTTGAATGAGAGACAGGCTCTTTCTCTTTTCTGTATTCAGGGTTATAAGAAAAGTATCCCTATGTCTTACTGACAAGCCCTAAATATGTTGATGCCGGTTTTCTGCTTTTCTTCTGGAAGAGGAAGTTTGCAGGCCATTGGTCATTGTTGGCTGGTGACTGCTGCACAGGCAATGAACGTGACGTAACCCCTTTCATGAACTTGATCCAATTACATCTAAAAGAAGATAGTGCAAAAAGTTTGCTTCAGGATCTCAAATGACAAAAAAACCCCACCAAACCAACAGAAACTTAAAAAAAAAAAACCAAACAAAACTAACAAAAAACCCATTCTTGAGGCTTTCAATATCTGTCTTGATATGAAAAACATTGTCTTTGTGCTCTTAGAGATGAAAGTTGATTTGCTACTTTAAATTTTATTCTGATGGAATGAAGCTATTGGTTTCAGTTTAAAAGTTGTGTGGATAAATTGAACCTAACTTAATTGTGGAATATACTTATGAATTTAATTTTTAGTTTAGGTTAGAAAATGGTGAGCTACTTACCAATTCTTCTCAGTGAAAGAGTTTGAGTCAAGTTCCTACTAAGGAAGGAAGGAATCAGAGCTGAGAGAGGGCTGCTCTAATTTTGCTGGCTGGTATTATCAGCCACTCTCAGCAATCGTAATTGCCCTCTGTGAGAGGGTATTATTAATTTAGTATTTTATTGTTTTGACAATAAGGAAAGCTGTATCTCAAACCCTCTACTTCAATATGAGGTAGATTGATGTTTTCTTTCCTTGGTGGACTTTATTCCCCCTCTTTCTTCATAGATAGCTACTCTCAGCAGAATGGAGAACAGCTCTTCCACCAGTCTGGTGGTGGCTCAGTAGCTTACAGCTTTTAGGGTGGAAGAGAAGGCAGCATCTGTCTGTCTTTGGGAGGGAAGGATGCTTAGGAGACATCAGGGTAGGGGAGGGAGAGATGTAGTACGTTCACAACTGGTTGTCCAAGGTCCTGCCTTGGTTTCTTACACCTTTTTGTAAGGAGGCACTTTTACTTTTGTAGTGTATGCACACAGTGCCAACCCTCATAGACATCATGAAACTACATGCTGGGTAGCGTTGCCTTTTCCTTTTGCTCTGTCCATGTGTGCAGTGAAGCGTTTCCCTGGAGCTCTACTTTAGGCTTCAACTTCTTCCATGGACCATATGGAAAATTTGGTAAGACGTCCCTATTTCCACAAGTGTTTCTTTCCAGAAGTACTGCTTTGAGATACATTATTCTCCTGAGCAAATCTGAATTGGGAATTGAAGCTGCAGAACCCTAGGGAATAACACCTGAAGGGAAGTTAAAGGTGAGACTGAAAACCAAACTGGTTTCAGAGATGTAAGAACAGGAGATCAAAAATTAGTTTCTTCCCAGTGGTGCAGTAGTTTCTGCATGTCCTTACAGACCCAATTAAAATAACATTTGATTAAAATGAATACAACAAAGCACAGTTTTAAGTGGTACTAAGTCTCTGGATAAATTGAAAAACCAGCAAAATTTAATTTTATATTAAAGATTAAAGAGTACTTTCTGGTCTTAGTTATATTATGGTTTCTCTGGTGTATAAGTAGTAAGGCAATTTAATGTAAAATTAAAAATCCTTGGACAACGGCATCTCTCAATTCAAATTAACATGGCTGAGAAAATAATTTTAGCCTTTAATGTTGATTTATGGCAATTTTGCATTCTTTACATGTTGAAATCCAGAACAGTATTATGCTAATAAGGCTGCATCACCTGCAGGTGTTGCTTGAGAGTCAAGTGAGCAGTTCTTTGTATTGTCTTTGAAGGATCAATATTTCAAGATGTGCAAAGGAGAGGGTTCTGACTGACAAGCTGCCTTCATACACTGTTATTTTAACTAGGACTGGATTGACTGAAGATTGCCTCAAAGAGTAAGTTAATTTATAAAAAACTAGAAAGCATAGCTGAGTGTTTGAAGTAATCAAAGCTAATTAGGAATATTATTTATTTTCACTTTTAAAATGTCTTGCTTTCCTTTTTATAGTTTCTTGAAGTTTTTCCTTCTGAAATATTTGTATTTTATACTGCATTTGCATGAAAAATGTGCATTAGATGTTACAACTATGCAAAAATTAGAACTGGCAGAATTTACTGAAACAACTTCTAAATAATTGTGCTGCGAGAAATTACTGATGAGTGTACCCATATTATTGGAGAGAAATTTGTTTTTCATTTTTTGTGTGTGTCTAGAAATTTAGTAAATAACCCGACAAGAAAAAAAAGGTGGTTTGGAAATAAGATAAATGCATAATTATAAAACAGTATCTTTTAATGAGAATAGGAATCCAGTTGTGGGGTGAAATCATGCTGCCTTATTTCTGTGCCTAAATGTACTGACTTAAAAAGTAGATGTTTCTTTGGATGCCTCATTGCATGATACAAATGTTATATATTCTAATTTTTCTAAGCTGTTCTAATTTTTGAATCATTAAATGTTGTCATTCTCTGATGTGGATAAAATAATAACATTTATCGGTCTGCTAGTGCCAACATACAGTCTGGATCACAGGAAAGTGAAATTCTGCTGAAATTGGAATTATTTCGGGATATTGTAATATGTTGTCCTCTCATAAAGCTATTTTTTTCCTTTACCTTGAAGAATCTTTCTTTAATTCAGAATTTATTATTAATTTTGTGGCAGGATATAATACGTGCTTAGAATAGTATTCATATAATGAGAAAACAAGACGATTTGAAAGAGTACATTGAATGGGAAAAGTTTTTCCTCATGCGTTTGTGCAGCTATGCAGAACTGCACTGAGCTTAATTTAAAAAGCAAAAAAAAATACTGTTCCTGCAGTGTCTGCTGTTTGCATTTGAGATCTTGATTTAGAGGATAAAGTAGTTGTAACAAGCCAAAGAAAACAGCAGTGAACATGGCAGTATGAAAGAAATTTCTTTTATCTCCTCGGTGGTAATGTGAATGTGAAATACAAATGAAGCTGTGAACAATGTAAATTTTTACATCAAAGTGTAATGTTTACTTACATAATAGATATGAAGTCCTGGGTAAGATTTTTTTTTGTTTCATTAATGAATAGCATATGCAGACAAAAAAAAAAAAAAAAGCAGGGAAAGCTACTTCCCAGTTAGGGAACAAACTGGATTAACTTCTTGATGAATAAATGAGCTTTTTTTACCCTAAAGGTTTGAATTAATGATTTGTGTAAAAAAGCTCATTCAAGCTCTAGTTACTGGCTTTGTCCTATTGCTGCTTGCCTAAATTGCAACTAAGACTATGTTATTTTCGTGGTGTTAATTGCCTTCTCTGATTCTTTTAAACAGAAAATTAAAAATATTCTTAATATATAAAATATATTTCAAATGAAAGGGTAACAGCATAGGAATGCTGGTTAGCACATCTCATTTAGAAGGTTTCAGTTTGATAATGGTGTTTTAAAACTCTATTGGAAGTGCAAGATTTATTGTGAGAATTAAGCTGCAGGGTTTTATTTTTGATACATTAAAATAAAAAGGACATTCAGTTAAAAAGCCATATTAATCCTTTAACATCATAACAGTGGATAAACTTTCCACATTTACATAAATATGAAGTGCATAAAAATAAGCCCTTCATTGATATTTTTGAATTACTTTTTTTTGGGGTCTTTGATAATGCAGATACAAGGAAATGGCTGGGGAACAGAGATTTAACTGAATCAGCTGCAATAAAGACTGTAGAACAAATCTTAAGAGTTTTAATCAAGCCAAGTTCAGATGAAGCCAGTGGCAGATTTGGTTGAATAACACCAGCAAAATGAGGGATTAATCTAAAAATATGAATTTTAGTACATTGTATCTGTTATTTGAAGGTGTCCCACTTAAGTAACATAACAAAATTGGGTCTATCCATTTGTGTATTTATACGGTTGAGGTTTAACTGTCTATGGCTGTAAAACTGGCTAAAATTGCATAGTTTGTTTAAAACAAGAAGGAAAATATAGTAATAAATGGAGTGAACATGGTAGTAGTGGATAACAGTGGACTCCAGGGGGAAGTAACAATAGGTGAAATGCTGGTTCATCCCAAATGTCATCTTTGTTTCCGGCAGTTTCATCCAAGGCACTGTTCCTGCTCTGAAACTAAAAATTTTCATTTTTGTGTCCGCCTGGCAATGGAATTGACTAAAACAAGAGCTGTTTGAGGAGGAGGATACCCATGATTTGTGCTTCAGAGTAAGAGGCCAGGGTGGTGCCGGAGCCACAGTGCTCTGTGCTGTGACCTGTCTCTGTGCTTCAGACTTTCTGGAGTTTGCCTTACAATGGATCTGCAGTGGATCCACAATCTGTCTGAAGCCTTCAGGACTTAGTGCTTTCAAATATTCGCTAATTACTGCAACCTTGTTTGTTCACCTTTCCCTTGTTTTTTCTTATGAAATGCCTGAAATGCTCTTGTAGCCCTTCTTTAAAGGTGAAATCTATGCTGAAATAATCGGTCACCGTGAATTCACTGAAGAGGGCAGAGCTATAGCAAATATTCATGTGCAAACCACTAAGCTGTTACAGGGTCTGTTTTTCTGTTTTTTTCCCCATCATCTTCCAGAGTGTGGCTTTCAACACTGCTGGAAATTTTTTTTTCTGTTTTCATGTTAGTATTATAGAATCATAGAATCATAGAATTGTCTAGGTTGGAAGGGACCTTTAAGATCATCTAGTCCAACCATCAACCTGACAAAACCAAAAAAGCCACATCACTAAACCATGTCTCTAAGCACTATGTCAGGCCGTCTTTTGAATACCTCCAGGGATGGTGCCTCAACCACTTCCCTGGGCAGCCCGTTCCAATGCTTAATAACCCTTGCAGTGTAAAAATTTTTCCTAATATCCAATCTGAACCTCCTCTGGTGCAACTTGAGGCCACTTCCTCTTGTCCTATCACGTGTGACTTGGGAGAAGAGACCATTATTTTGAATACTTTCAATTTCTTATACCTGACTTTATGTGTATAAAACTTTAACATGTAATTTCAACCTTAATGCTTTTAAATATGTGCACAGTTTCTTTCCTTCTTGCCTTTCCCTTCCATCTAACAGAACCTGGAAGATACCTGCTATCTGGTATCTTCTCATTCCCATTGGAGTATTTTGTTCCAACAGCCCCACACCCTCACTCTCTTCTTCCCCCAACTCCAAGCTCAGAGAAGCTCTTGTCCCATCCTCTCCCTGGGTGCATCTGCCGCCTAATGGAGGAGTGACATTATTGTTAATAGTTGGAGGCAGAAGACAGCACATCCAGACCACTCTGTGCCCTGCTTGTTGACAGGGGGAGAAACCCTGGCAGAATTTACTGGTGGTGAGAGGCAGATACCAGGTCTCCTTTGCTTTTGTAACTGCCAACCAAGTAAGCCAGCTCCTAATGACCAGGACAGGCATTGGGGTTGTGTCACTGTTCACTGTTGTGTGCCATGTTGGGCAGGCGTAGTGCGTGTCCTGTCAGGCCTTGCCCCGTTGTGTGCTCCCACTTAAAGCTTCCACCATGTCCACAGGAGTCTATGTATCCAGGGAGATGGAAGCTCTACAAGTTAATATTAAAAAAAAAGCACATGCAGGGGAAAAAAAAGGAAACTTGAATGCCAACCTTCCCTGCTTTATTTTATCGATAGAACTGAGGTGGCCAGCTGCAGCAGGCAGGTTTTATGAAGGTGGCAAAGTACTTTGTATTTTGTTATGAATTATTTGAGAGCTAGGGTGAACAAGAGATGCTCATGTAGAGAAGTGATAAAGTCAGAAAATCTTAAAATTGGCAAGTTCTTCCTGACCATTGTCAGGGCGCTAGTCATCCCTGCACGTATCATCCCCCATAGCATAGCTGAGTGCAGTGACCTGGTTGTGAAATGTAGCACGACACTGGTGGTACCTGCAAACAAATTTTAAGGAGTTGGTTCATTTGCTGAGGTCTCACATCAGCTGTTGGAAGCAGCAGCAGCATGAGTTAGTGTTATTTAAAGGAGGAACAGACTTGATTTGTGCAGCTATAATCATTGCGAACATTATGAGCACTTTCAGAGAGAAAGGCAGGGAGATTTCTTAAGTGTGGAAGTGTTTGTATCTGAGCTCCTGGTGCATTTCAAATTTTAATGGGTGGCAGAGATTCCAAGCTAACAGATATAATTCTAACTCCTTTAACAGAATTAATTAAAATTAAACCAGCAAATGTGCTAACTTTTGTCTGTTAAATGAATGTTACACATAGGTGGCCAGTCCCCAACCCCCATCTCCAAAAAAATCTCTCCAAGGCAGCTAGCTGGAGTTTGTACAGTTTGTTCCCTCGGCAGTGTTTACCCTTCTTTGTTCATGTACTTGTTAGGGTTTTATATCTGACAGAATGCCTTAGTCCTCAGTTTCTGGCACTGTCCCTATTCTGAGCGACCTCCTCCCTAGCATAACTATTCTGGCATTTCATGCTAATATTAGTGGTTTCTGCTCTACTTCCCAAAGGGAGGAGTTTCCTCGTCTTTGAATCAGATTCTGCTCTTTTGCACAGTATGTTTTTCACAAGAATATCTCCAGGATTGCAGGAATACTTCTGGACAGATAGTGCTTTTGGGGTCAGCTGTAGGGATGTAAAGAAGGTAATTTAACCCGAGTAATACAGAATGGCTTACCTTCTCCTACGCAAGCTCTCTGAAGCCCTTGCTCTGAATTCTGGTGGGCTAAACGAAATAAAAATAATGAAAAAAAAAAGGAAAAATCCCTTTCATCATATCTCCCGGGTAAAGAAATTAACGTTTCAGTGAGCATTTCAGATGAGCATCCTTTTTGCATATTTACAAGGAACTAACTGTAGTCATTGAATTGGGAGTCTTCACTCAGGATGATGGTGCATTTTTCTTCTGCCCACTCTGCAGTTTGCCTTCTGGTTCTGTTTGCACAGTACGGTATGGCTGTAATAGCAGTCTGATGATTCACAGATTTTTTTCTCAGAAGTACTTTTTTTCTCTATTGCAAAACCTTTCAGAGGGAAAGAGATGGGCTACTTGAAAACTTTTGTCTTGTTGAAGTTCAGTCTGAATTACATCTTCTGAAAGTGGACTTAATGTGCAACTACATCATTTGCATGCTTCTAAAAATATCAAAGCGTAGCCTGAAGAGCTATCCTAACAATACCATCATTTGGGTACCTGTTTTTAACAGGCGGGTGCTGTAAAAATGTGTTTTCTTAATTTGTTTTCTCTCAGTCACTCTGAAGGATTTCTAAATCACTGAGAAATTTAATAGTCAAGCTGAATTTCCTCTCCTTGATCACTGTATTTTGTGATGTTTTTCAAGCCAAGTGATCTCTCTCTAAACCTATGTAAGTCATGTTTTCACTTCCTCCTGTGTAAACCCATAGCGTTCAGCCAATTTGCAAAGTTGCACTCAATTTGAGCACTTCAGCCAAGTCTTTGAAAGACAGCAAAGTACACATACATGCATAAGAGATGAAGCGTATTTGCTCAGGCTGTAATGACTCTAAAGGACTACTGAAATAAATGGTGCTAAGCCATTATTTTTATGCTGCATTCCATCTTCTTTTTTAAGTGAGGAGGTAAAAAGGTGAAAGAGACTGAATCCACTCAGGAATTTAGGACAAAAGCACTCAAGCAAGATTGAGACATCTTGAGTTTAAATTTGCAATCCAAAAGTGCTGTTCAACTGCTGATTTGACGCTGGAAGCGTCTAAACTTGCCAGGCTTACCTCCCTGTTTGAGGGCTGTCCACAGCTTTGCTGTGCCATGTGTGTAATCGCCCCAGCCAAAGCAGCTTATAATTTAATCTGAGCAGGATCTAGAAAGTAAGTGCTCCTCTGTTTAAATCCTCAGAAGGGCCAAATCCAGTATAGGTCCTCAGGGAACATGCAAGACAGCTGTAGGAGGACAGATCAGCCCCGCTCCAGTCTTTTAAAAATCAACTCTAAGCGGCGGCTCTCCAGAGAAGATTCAAGTCAGTGGATCGTGACTGAATTTACAGGTTTACCTCAGCCCTTAATTCGACATTTGAACTCTGTGCTTAGTTGGATTTTTAACCCTGCAGTTTTGGGTGCTCCTAGGATGTGGCACTTTTAGTTCTAGAGCAGGCAGTTGAAATAAGACTTTGCTGAGTGGAATTGTTAAGGACCTATATCCTTGCTATCACTGGGACCTGTATCCCAGTCCTCATAGTGATTTACCGATGAGCTGAATTTAGTACCTGTAAAATTTTATAGTGTTCAGAGAAGAACAGCACTAAAGACTCCCAAAAGAAAAAGAGAAAATATGTGGAGAGAAATTTTTGTTTTAAAAAACCCACAAAAACCCAGAAATAAGCAAATGAGACAAGATCCTGATTGCCTATGCCTTCTCAACATGGAAAAGATCAAAGCTAACCTGGAACCCAGGGGTTTCCTCCTATCTCCTATTCAATGGGTGATTGTCTGCTGGAGGGAGGATGTCTTACAGAATTACCCGGAGGCATATTTTTATTTATACCCCCACCTGCCCCAATAGAACACTGTTAAAGGACTGATCTGGCGTTGACTGTACTTAGGTAGACCATGAGCATTCATGCCCTTGTAAGATCCTGCTCAGTCCTGGCTGGGCCAGAGGAGTCAACCTGGTGCAAGGCTGCATCAGCTGGGTGGTTTCAGATGGCCTGGTACAAGTGCAGTTCATTAGCGATGCAAAATGGGTGGATAATGAGGCTGTTTTACAGTGCAAGGTCAGTACTTGATATTGAAGTTACACTAGAAGCGATTGACTCTCGTTGTGCCGGGGCTGTGCAGATGCGCAGCCAGAACTGATACTTGTGTGAAAGAGCTTCTATTCTCATTGCAGATGTGTTGGCTATTGCCATGGAGGAGACAAGCAGAGAAATATTTAGTTTATTTTTGTAGGACCAAGTCTTAAGAACAGAAACAGGATTAGCACTGTTTCGTGACCTACTTCACAACCATTCTCTTGCTGTTGATTTATTACTGCAAGTAACGTGATAAATTGGAAGAAAAAGTATGATGCATTGTGTTAGGCTGGAGAGCTTTTTTAGTCATAGTAACCATAAATAGATATTAAATAGTATGTGTTGAAGATACGTATTTTTAGTCAGCGGGTCTAGGTGCGATGAGTCTACCTGAGAGTTCTAGGAGAGCCAATGGGGGAGATTTCTGCTTCATGGGTTTTCATTTTTAATACATTCCTAAAGACTGAAAGAAAGCTGGTGTTCTGCCCAGATTCACAGCAGACAAGCAGATTGAGCAGGGTAAATATAGCCTGATATAAATCACAGCGAACATATGGAAAAAGCTGATTGGGGATTCAGCTGATAGGGAATTAAAGGCCATGAGTAAAATTAATTCTACTCAACATAGTTTTATGGAAAGTAGGCCTTGTAAAACAAATGATTGACAAAAATTTGATTTTAATCTTTTAATATTTGATAAAATTACAAGTTTGATAATATGATGCAGTCGGTGTAGTAGACTCTGAAAAGCATTTGACTTACTACCATGCGAAACCAATTAATAAAAACATAGATTGAACTATATAGTGAAACAGACCAGACTTGAATGAATAACAAACCAGCTAGCAGGTCTTAATATAGGATTGTCAATAAAGGAGCTTCAAGGATTAATTGGTTTTCCCATAGATTTCTCATAAAAAGCAATTTAAAGGCCAATGATATTTAACATTTTCTTTGCTGACTTTATCAGCTCTAATTTTACACTTTGAAATTAGCAGGTACGCTGAAGATTGACGGGACAGCAATAACCATAGAGACAAGGTAATCATTAAGAGAGGTTGAAATGACTGAACGAGGCAAATCTTTATTTTTTAATATGGAAAGATGCAAATAATCCATCTAGGAAGAAGGAAGCTAGCAGGCCGTGGTTGGAAAATAGAGGATGAGAGTTGAGAGACTGGAAATTGTGTCTGGGTGGTGGGAAGGGAGGAGACCAGTGTGAGTGCTGAATTATGGTGTTGGAGCCAGAAGAGTAATGCTGTGTGTAGGGGGAGTCCAGGAGCGTGACCAGGCTGATGATTTTATGCTGTATATAGAACTGCTAAGAACATTCAGAATGCAGCGCACAGCTTTGCCGTCTGCCTTCATCAAAAAAACTTAAAAATGGCCAAAGTACATATAGCCATCTAACACTAATAAGTACCTGCACCATCTGAATTAGTGCCGAGGAGTTCTTTGTTCAATTCAGGAGTTCTGTCTATGTAGCTTATTCTTGATCCAGTCTTCTTTACATGGATGTCCCCATAGCATGTACAGTGTAGCTGAAAACAAAGCAATAGGCTTAAGCTTCATAAACAGGAGGTCAGAGAAGATGATTTAGTATTTCCTGATGACTTTAAATGTCATGTCTATAGTGGACTGTGACAAATGAATAATTTGGAGGAAAGCAATGTGGTGTGTTTCAGAGTTCTAGAGGATTAGAAATCATTTCAATTTGGTGTATTATGGAAAGTTTTAAAAATAATTTCTTTTTATGTTCACCTGTATTGAGCCACCCCAGAGTGTCATGTGCTAATTAGATTAAGACCATGTACCTGTAAACAGACCAAGAAGTGTGAAGTTTGAAACCAGTTGTTAAAAAAAATTTTAAGTCATCTTATTGATACTTGCATAGTTATCATAGTTGTATAAAATACATAAACCCTGTAAAGGTCTGTCATTAAGTCATAAGGGTATTGCAGTTGTCCTCAAAAGCAAATATTTTGTGCTTTTTATCTGTTAAAAATATAAAATGTGTGTATTATCTGCACTTTTTTATGTACAAGTCACTAAAACCATGTGCCTAATTTGAAATTGCCTTTCATGTTTCTATGGAGCTCTATATAAAGTTGCTTTGAAACAAATTTCCTTGAAAACGGTTTATTTTTCCTATGTTTTCATTACATCTGTCTTTTACTGTGAGAAAAAAAATACAGGTATTAGACAAATGAAACAGAGGAAGTTTTTTGCGCGGTAGTTATTTTCTTCTCATTTGTAATGTCAAACTTGGTCCCCACTAATTTAATCATGACTATGTATAAGAGAATGCTGGTTTTCCCTTATGTACATTAAATATTCCAGTTGTTCTTTCTTGCAGTTTTATAACCCTTTCACATTTCTAACATTCACCTCGATTTTAATTCATGTTCACAGAGACCTTTTTTTCTTAAAATAATGTAATTCAGTAGAAATGCATAATCAGTTGATGCACCTGAACTCTGTGGGACAATATTATGCTTAGAAAATACATTCTTCTACTTTGCACTAGCCTGAATTTCAGTAAATACACTCCCTTGCACCTCTTACATCCTGTTAAAGAAATATTGCAGCTGCACTTACAAGAAAATCAGAGACGCCATGTGCTTATTTTGAAGACAGCTAGAGGAAAAGTGTCTTCCCTTTGTCAACTGGAGCCCTAATTGATTAAACTTGGAAATGTCCATTGAGAGTGTGTCTGTCTGTATCAATACCTAAATTAGGAATTGGTAATACTTAGTATTACTATACTATAGTAAAATATACCATACTGTGTGTTCCATAGTCTCGTATACTGTTCAATTGTTAACACTCTTCCTGGCAGTTTTTGACCTGAGCCAACCATAATTCTCCCCAGACGGTGCCTGGACATAATGCAGGGATTAGCACAGCGCATAGATAGCATGGAGACTTCCTTCATAAGGAAAGGATATAAGCCATGATCTGTCGGTGTCTTCTCCCAAGTAGCGAGTGACAGGGCAAGAGAAAATAGCCTCAAGTTGTGCCAGGTGAGGTTTAGATTGGATATTAGGAAAAAAATTGTTACCGAAAGGGTTATCAAGCATTGTAACAGGCTTCCCAGGGAAGTAGTTGAGTCACCATCCTTGGATGTATTTAAAAGATGTGTAGATGTGGTGCTTAGGGACACGGTTTAGTGGTGGACTTGGCACTGTTAGATTTACAGTTGGACTCAATGATCTCAAAGGTCTTTTCCAACCTTAATGATTCTATGGTTCATTTGCTCCTGAGCTCCTAAAATCAAGGAAAAGGTCCTTGTCCCATTTGATTTATGGTATGAAAAGGAGTCTTGGATTCTGCCTCCCAACTGATTCCTTCCATATGTATGGTGTTTTTCCTGGGTCTTTCAGTGTTTTCAAATGATCTGGTTTTGCTGTTTATGGCCAAAAGCATCCAGACACGTGAGTCACAGCAAAGAGATCACTGGCACCAAACTGTGTTTTGTGCTGCTGCCACACATTCTACCTGAGGCTCACTGGTGCTTTCATTCTTCCAGATGCGTGTTTCTGTAACTCATCTGCAAAAAGTAATAATATCTTTTAAAAAAAAAAATAAAAAAGAACTGGATGTCTCTTACTTCATCCTTGTTCTTTTGTCATACATAAGTCCTCCCTTTGAATTATGATTATACTATGTGGTAAATATTATTATACTTTGCTTACGCATTCATATTTACCATGACTCTTGTTTGCTACACCATACCTTCAGCCTTTAGTCTATGTTTTTACTCACAATTGGCATCTCAGCAAGAAGCACAGAAGATACAACAAGTGGTGTTTTTTTATGTACATAAGAAATGTAGGTATATGTTTTGTACAAATCAATGAACAGACTCCTGGAATGAGCTGTCAAAAGAAATGTGTTTTTCTATGAAATGGGTAGGACAAAATGTCTTAGTTACAAGACATTAAATAAATTATCTGGAGGAAAAGGCAATCTGCTGTATAAATATTTGAAATTTTGAAATTGAAGCCTTTACATTGATCTGCACTTAGAGGCCTGGCCTTATTTTGTAGCAGATAATATTATGTCAAAGTAATGTTTACTGCTCAGCAGCTGTTGTATTCATAATAAATTATGTTAGATTTAATCTTGAATATATTCAACAATAGCACCCAGTTGTGCTGTCAAACCTAAAATAATTTTCAGTTAAATATGTTCTATCACAAATCATTTGGGCACATTGCCTTTCTGAAGAATCACAAACTCAGTGTGCAAGGTCAGCTTTATAATGCCCGCTGCCTGTTGAATTCCCGTATTATATCCAGACATCCCAGCAGTAGACTCAATAGGTTTCCTACTGGAACATTGCAGTAGCAGAGTTAGGCAATTTGAAACATTTTCTCAAGGGTATTACTTTCACAATCATTTTAATTGCTCATGCCTGATCCACCGCTTGCGTATTCATTTGTATTTGTTCAAAGGGAATGCAATTTGATTTTAAAATAGCCTCAAATCACTGCAATACTCATTTTACACAGTGAAAGAACAAGACAATAAAGTGAATAATCAAGTTCTCAGAGTTTCGTAAGGAAAACTGAAATTTTGCTTGGAGAAGAAACAATAAAAGGCAAGGTTCAGTTGTAGAATACTTCAAAGAGTGTCCTATAAATCCCAGGTCAAACACATTGTACAGAGAGGGCACTGTGTTAATTGTAATGAGTAGATGACACAAAGATCCGGAGAACAGGGTGTGAGAACCTAGTCTAACTGGAGAAGAGTAGACAGCTGTAGTCAATGCAACAAAATCAGCTCTTCTGGAGAGCACTTAATCGCAGGAAACACGCTGGAGAGCTCTCAGGTACTCTCAAGAGAAGCCTTTCTCCTTCCCCTTACTCATAGAAAGCTATATGTGCCAAAAAGTGGGATGGAAGAAGCTTCTCCCATTTTCCAACTAAACCCCTAGCGCTTAAGGTGCTCATTTAAAATGTAGAAAAGTTCAGTTTATTTTTCTAAGAAAGTCTGAGTACTTGTCATGCTTCCCTGCCATATGCCTTAACCACTTTCTGGGAAGTTTGGAGTTAGTTTGTGTAAATAATTATGCAAAGGCAACTCTTCTGTAACCTGAGGATTGAGGGAAATTCTTAGCATAGACTGGTTTAAGTAACTTCAAGAAGCTCTTGTAAGGCAGCTGCTGCTTTACAACCTTAACTCCTTATGGACTTGATAACAGTGTTTCACATGGGTAGGTATGGCTGAGGAAGTGCTCCTTTCAAGGTAATTTAATGCTGATCACTGTGAACTTTTTGATCAGTCTGGCATCTGGGAAGTACTTTCTCAGCTGATGTTCGTTTACTGAGAATGCATTGTGTAAGCATTGTAAGGATTTCTAAGGCTGTATTCTTACAGTTCTTTGTAGGTCACTGGGGATGACGATGGGGCTTGCAGGCATCTAGTTTTCACTCCTTCAACTTTCTTCTAAGTTAGACCCTCGTCCTGAATGCGGTAAAAATCAGGAGGGAACTGGAATCGTTCTGCCGTGGTTAATATGATCTCTCATTTTTGCTTGAGAGGGAAAATCTAGCACATTTCAAGGAACAGATTTTCCTTAAGTTTCATTTCTGCCACCTCTTCACAAAGGAAAGAAGAGAGTTTGATAGTGTGCTGCCAGTTAATTAAATTTTGGGCATTCAGGCTAGAATGACAGAATACTTTGATGTTACGTATTTTGAGTGGAATCAGAAATGCAGGAATAGGAGCCTAGGTACAGTACATGGCAATCCATGAAGTCTTCTGTGTTCAGTCTACAACTGTCTATTAGAAAGATTTCCAAGGCAGGGAGAAGCTAAGATACGGGAAGATCCCACAGGTTACTTAGCAAATTTGTGGCCAGATAAGTTCTCGTTGGGGTAGATGCCTAAAATAACTCTTTCCAAGAATTGTACAGGGTATTTGAGAGAAACTAGGTGGCGCTCAGAGCTTTCTTCTCCTAAATCTGCTTCAAAGGACTATTATGTTTAGTATATACTGTTTTTTTAACTAGGTGGACTGATGCTTTAGCCTTCTTAGGAGAGGCATTTGTATTTCCATTCAACAAGGTTATTGGAACGGTTCACGAGCTTCCTTAGGAAAGTACTATGATCTAAGTGTCCTAAGTCAGCATCTCTGGATTTCATTAGAGCACATGTTGTAACTATTATCTGTGTGTATAACGCATAGACTACTGGTATTTTGTAATAAATTATTAGGATGTCATAATTCAACTCTACACAGTATCCATATTGTTATTCTCTTCTTTTTATTTACCAGGGTTCTTGTCTATATCTACATAACTATATCAAGCTACCTAATCTGATGAAGTTGAACTTCATTCTTCAAGTGTGATTTACTCAATGCAGCCTAAAGTCATGATGAAAAAGAAGAACATATCTGCAAGCAAAGCTTCCTTGGTCCTCTTTCTGTGCCAAATGGTTTCTGCATTGGATGTACCCCTTGACTGTAAGTATTAACCTGCTAAATAAGTGCAGAATGAGAGAAGACTAGTTAAATAATTTTTCTGTAGGAAGATGAGGATAACTCCAACATGGAGCTAAACATGGAGTGTGTTTAATCACTTAAATCAGGGCATTGTGATTATGAATATTTACACTAATTTAGTGAAGATTTTCAAAAACTGTGCATATAAAATGACTTGCATTGTTCACTAGAGAAGGGTTAGCATAGGATTCTCACAAGTACTCACACTTCAGTGTGCCTTTATTAAACACTTAATGAAAATGAAGAAGGGCAGAGAAGCCCCAGTTTAATGCTAATTAAGAACATATTGACAATATGCTGAAAACCCCAGTTCAATTCCTAGTTGCTGTAAACAGTCACCCTTATCTTCATATAAGAAGTTTCGAGGAGTTCATATGAGATATAGTAAAAGATTCATATATCTAAAATTCAGACACTGGAAACATCTTACTTTTTGATATAGAAGAGTACGTTAGGCTCTTAGATTTCCTAAGCAGTGCCTGAAAACAGTTAAGTGCCTAACTTTAAGTTAAAAGCGTGTGTGCTGAGCAGGGAACTCTAGCATTAACCAGTGAGGAAACATCTAGAAGAGGGGAAATCTCAAGACTCTGTTAGTGAGGAACCTTGAACGTAACACTCCATGCTGAAAAGGAAGCAGTGGTAGCTGCTGCATTTTATAGCCCTAATAGTTAATGTTATGAATTTATTAATGCTTCAGATTGTTATTTTCTTAAGATAAGCATGATCACATTTTCAGAATTCAATGAACTGTGTTGCACCTCACAGTGACTATTCATTTGTTAAACTAATTGCCAGAGAAGAGAACATTAGGGCTGGTGTTAAATTGATGGATTAGTACATCAGTAAATTTGCCTATGATTCTAATCTGCATGCCTTTCTTTACCCGCATGTTTTTGATACCTTCCTACTTTCCATAAATGCATGTTTTCCTTTAAAAACTATTGACATAGATTGGAACTGCTTTGATGGTTTTTGCCCCATGCATATTTACAAGCCTCTCAAACCAATGACCTGTATTTCTGTACCAAGATCAATATATCTGAATCACATCAGACTTTTTGTGCTGTGAGTGCCTTTAGAGCAATAAACTGTGGCTTAAACAGAGCTTTAAAAGTTTGATGAATGAATGTCTTGTTTTCTAAACTTGATTTTTCTTCCTAAATATTCTTGCAGGCTAGAAATAGTGTTTTAAACCCATCTTGTAGTTTAGAAACTAATGTAAGTTTCTAATGGGAGTTGGACTAGATGATCTCTATGGTCCCTTCCAACTCCAAAAAAATTCAGTGAAATTCAGTAAATTATGCATTACTTTAACATTTTTTGTATAGAGCAACACTTTAGGTTAAGTTAACCAAAAATGCATCCATAGACAAAAATTAATAGCTCTTTTAGAAGTATCATGTTAAATCTTAATTATCATGTTCTGTATTACATAATATTTAATAACATTGTTAGGTCTGATAAAGTCACATACTTGAATTTTTAGCCAAAAATCTTATTAACTAAAATTACATGTATAATGATGTTACTGCTTTCATAAATAATGGTTAGAGTGGGCTCTGGGAGAGGAAGGACTTACATTTTCTGTGGGTCTTCCCTATGTACGCACCACAGGGACCTCGTGGTGAGAACGTACTTGATTAGTTGAACCTTTAAATTTCATGCGGGTTAGCAATTCCTGTGCTCGTCAGTGTCTCAAAGTAGGTAAGGGATGACGGACAGCATAGCTGACCAAAAGCAGTTTGACTTGCTCTAAAACATTATTGATGAGGAGACATGTATGCAAAATACTTGAAGCAAGCAATGAAGATGTGACAACGAAGGTGATTTTTTTTTGTTTCGTTATTTTTCAAACCAAAAGGGATTGCAAGTCTGTTGAGTAAAATTAGGTGCTTTTGTCTTTGTAAGAGTAATTTTAGCCTGAAGCATTCTCTTTGTTCTTCCATGTGATCATATGGGTGGATTGATTTTGTCTGTAGAATAAGAGTAATGCACTCCATTAATTCTGATTTGCTGTCTCCTTAGTATTAGTGGTTTGTGTCCTTGCAAGGCCAAAATCATGTACCACAGCTGCTCTTAGAAAGTCAACATTCAGAAAAGTTTTTTGTATCATTAACTTTGAGATCAATGTAGTAATATCTGACACAATGAAAATTGTGGCTGGAATTTCAGGAATCGCTGCATGGGTTGCAGTGCTACATGTTTTAAATATTTTCTTTTTAATGGTGACTAATGTCCTTGTCAGAGATACTTATCTTCCCTCTCAAAAAGTCTAATTTTCTTTTAACTAACAAATGTTTCTCTTTAATCTTCATTTGTCCAATCAACTGCTGATTCTGATGGGGGAATAAAAGCAAAACTTCTAGAAGAATGTAAGTTCCTGTCCACAAAAATTAGGCTGTGTGCTGCTGAAAATTAATACTGATCGTGTTGCTAATTGAATTTGCAGTCCAAAAATGTGTGATTCTGACATTTTGTTGATAATTTGGTTTGCTGTAGCTAGATGTTTTGTGCATGCAGTGTTCAGAAAATACTACTATATGTGAATCAGTGTTCTGATACTTTGAACAAATTAATTGTTTGATTTTTGATTGTGTGCTATCTAAACATTAAAATCCTTGCTCAATATCAGCATGAGCAGTGTTTTACCCCAATTTTCAGGAGTAAATATATTTTATTAAAAAAAATTAATTGGTATATATGTACTTACGTACTATTTTATGTGTCCAAGTTGGAGATAACTTTTGTATCCTTAAAAACCAGTAGATACAGTTATTTAAGTAGACCTAATTTTTTTAGAAGTCAGCTGTAGTGTCATGGTTAATTTAATAAGTTTTAAGCGCAGTGCATAGCACGAGACTGGAGACTTCAGGTCTTTGATGTGCATCAGATGGAATATCCTGTATGTTGGGCAGTGTCCCAGAATCACAGAATCACAGAATATTCATAGTTGGAATGGACCTTTGAGGTCATGGAGTCCAGCCACAAAAACAAAACAAAGCAAAAAACAAAACAAACAAACAAAAAAACCAAACCAACACACACACCCCCCCCCACACACCCACAGACAGACAAAACCCAACAATCTTGGGCATTAGAGCATGCCCTGAAGTGCCACGTCTACACGTTTCTTAAATATCTCCAGGGATGGTGACTCCACCACCTCCCTGGGCAGGCTGTTCCAGTGCCTGACCACTCTCTCAGTAAAGTAATTCTTCCTAATATCTAATCTAAACCTCCCCTGCCGCAACTTTAGACCATTTCCTCTGGTCCTGTCATTTAACTTAGAGAACAGGCCAACCCCCACCTCTCTACAACCTCCTTTCAGGAAATTGTAGAGGGCAATGAAGTGCCCCCTTAGCCTCCTCTTCTCCAAACTAAACATGCCCAGTTCCCTCAGCCTCTCCTCATATGACTTGTTCTCTAGACCCCTCACCAGCTTGGTGGCTCTCCTCTGGACACGCTCCAGCAGCTCAATGTCCTTCCTGTAGTGAGGGGCCCAGGCACAGTACTCGAGGTGAGGCCTCACCAGTGCCGAGTACAGAGGCACGACGACTTCCCTACTCCTGCTGGCCACACTGTTCCTGATACAGGCCAGGATGCCATTGGCCTTCTTGGCCACCTGGGCACACTGCTGGCTCATGTTAAGCCGGCTGTCCACCAACACCCCCAGGTCCCTTTCTGCTGGGCAGCTTTCCAGCCACTCTACCCCCAGACTGTAGCATTGCCTGGGGTTGTTGTGACCAAAATGCAGGACCCAGCACTTGGCTTTATTGAACCTCATCCCATTGGCCTTGGCCCATTGATCCAGTCTGTCCAGATCCCTCTGTAGAGCCTTCCGACCCTCAAGCAGATCAACACTCCCACCTAGTTTGGTGTCATCTGCAAACTTACTGAGCGTGAACTCAATCCCCTTATCTAGATCATCAGTAAAAATATTAAACAAGACTGGCCCCAGAAGCAAGCCCTGGCCCCAGAACCGAGTCCTAAAATTCCCTTTTCAGAGTGTGCTTGCTTTTCCCAAGTATGCATCTGACACGTACTGACCCCAGAGAGCTGCCTCTGAGAGGGAGGGCTCTATATAAAGTACCTTGCTAAAGAAATAAACAACAAGTCATCATCATGTAAAAGTGTCACCTTCCTCTTTTATGCAGTCTCTTCTCTGAAGTGAGCAAGAAGAGCAAAACCCGGCCCTGCCTGGGCTGTTCCATTCTGCTTAGCTGCTATGTCTCATTATGATTCCATGATCTGATTTTTTTCCTAACTGTTTCTTTTGGGTACGGCTTTACAGATGGCTACCTCTTTTCTGTGCAAGAGAACTTGATGTATAATGGCAGGGAAAACTCAAAATAAAAATCCCAGTTTTAAAATTTTAACTGGATAGGGTGAGGCATGAGAACACAGCTAACTCTAATGATTAAAGTATTTTGCTAAAGTGGCTAGAAATGACGCCGAAGTACAAGCAAAGTGTATTGCTGGACAATTTACGGCATTTAGATAAGGGTGTTCATGAACATGTTATTAAAGCAGTTCCTTTAGGTGACACTAAACTATAAACACATGAACGGTGTTGAGGAAGACACCTTTCTCACTATCTTAATACCATAAACAGGATTTTTTAAATGCAAAAGTGGGCATAGGTAATGGTAACAGATTATAAATTACTTTAAATAGGTAGGCATCAACTACTTAAATTCTGGTTTGTGCTACTCATTCTAGAGTAGTTGATAAATCATGAATGTTAAGTGTTTGTTTCTTCTGGGGCTATTCCCAAGATTAACTGGATCTTTGTTGGTTTTTTTAAGGAAAATCAGTACTAGACTTTTCCTACATGTTTACTCTATTTGGAAATTAATTACTTTTTTGGTCATTTTTTACAGTGTTTTACTTCCAACACGTTTTTTACTCCTGAAAAGTAGCTCCTAAAAGCATGCTTTGTATATTAATTAAATATTGTGAGCACAATAAAAGTGTGATAAGTTTACACCCATAGAGAAACTGGAAATACATAGAATGTTTAAAAATACAAAGCAATGATATTTTTTTTCCTTCTGTGTAGTGAAAAACATGTTGTGTGGGTCTATGTCTCACAACTATTCATTCAGAATATGTTGGACTTAGAATTCAAGCGCCCTTTGGTTTTGTGAAAATGTCTTGAAATCTGATGTATAGAAACTATATCCATTAAACTTTTTGGCCAAGATCTTCATCTGCTGTAAATCGGCATAGCTCAGTTGGAAGTTAGTATAGCTGCACTGATTTATGAGAATAGAGGGCTTCAGCCTCCTAATACAAAGGATACTTTAATCTCACTCTTCTCACAGTGATTTGATTGCTAATTGCACTTCTGCTTTCTCTGCTTACAAAACTGTCTCACTGATGATTTGAAAATATTGTTAAATTCCTCTCTGTTTCTTATATTCCACAATGAAGTGTTGCAACCTCCTACGATAACTCAGCAGTCTCCAAAAGATTACATTGTTGACCCTCGAGAGAATATTGTAATACAGTGTGAAGCAAAAGGAAAACCACCTCCTAGGTTAGTAGCATCTTGTTTTGCTTTTGTTGGCCTAACAACATAAGAAAACTAGGAGAAAATAATGTAACTTTTGTAAACTAACGAGTTATATGTAACTTAAACATCTACCAGGTAGTGGCATAAATTTGACTCTTCTTATCCTTGACATTTAAAGTTCTCTATAGTCATCAAGTAACTATAATATTTTTTTATCTCCTCAAAGCTCTAACAATAAAATGGTACTCAATTATTACAGGAGCAGGTAGGTAAATGCCCATGGAAAGCACTTAACGCACGCCATAATATGAACTGGATCACATTCCAGATTTAGGCATAGGGTCTAAGAAGACTGGATATTGAATAAATTCAGAGTACACTAATAAATTCAGATTTAATGTTTTGTAAATTATTCCATTTTATGAGGGTCATCTTGAAGCATTTTGTTGGAAGTTCTATAATATGTATCAGTTTTAATGATCAGTAGCCTTGATTTACCAAGTGTAGTTAATAGCCTTAAGTTTTGGTTTTGGCAGAAATAGTAACGCTGTGTACATAGATCAGATTCCTGATCATCTTCCATTTTAAGGCCCTGTTTCAGTATCTTGAAATATTTGAAAACAAACTCATTTCAAGATACGGAGTTACCTACACTGGAAACAGCAGTAGGCATGATGCGTTGTCATTGCAGTAACTGCTGCTGATTTCAGAGACTATAAAGAGAAATGTGCATCTCTCTGTTCTCAGTAGTTTTATGCTACAGCTTACTGTAAGGTCAGTATATAATTGCTCGTACAGACACACACAGAGCTCATTAAATGCACTTCTGAATAATTAGGGTTTTTTCTACATTATTCTTCTGGTTGCTTTGGGATCATGGTTGTTATCATGCTGGGCAGCCGAATGGAGAAGACGGAGATTATCTGTGGTACTGTCACCCTTTCTAGTGTTCTGTTAATGGTAGGAGTGCCATAAAGCTGCTGTATTTACCAACATTTTAATTTAGCAGGCACAATGCGATTCTCAAGAGTCTGGGTGTTGATCCAGAGGATCAGATGATTAATGTGCACTTTGGGACAGCTATGGTACTTCTGCAAATGTTTCTCTTGAAGGCCTTTTTTGGGCTGGATAGACCTGAGAGACTAAGAGCACTGTCTGTGAGACTGACATATCTGAGTCATGTGCCAGGGCTTTGCTGTACGGTCTCACCTTTCCCATCAAACCATTGTCTCACTGTGTTCCCTTGCTACAGAAAAAGTGACAGGATTTAAGTGCAGAATTTTCTAATGAGTTTTATAAGCTTGTGCTTAGTTTTGCTTATTTTTAAAGGTACAACATCCAAATAATTTATTTCAATAGTTAGTCTGCAAAATTTCATTTAGAGGATCATGGTTGTTTGCGTTAGAGTAGTGAAAAGAAATCAAACTCACCACACGGTCTTTAATTCACTTGCACAACTTTAAAATGGCCAAACCAATTAAAAGAAATGGTCTCCTGCTGGGACCTGAGATGACACATTTCAGCCCAGAGCAAGTTTTTAAAGGCAGGTTTATAAACCCTTTCAACAATAGGTTTTTTAATGGAAATGCTAATGTAGCTTTAGCAATATCAGTTCTCGCAGATGTTACTGCATCATTTTAAGTAAAAAGAAAATAAGTTCTTTCCCATATAAGATTAACTTCAAAATCTTTTAATAGTTTTCTTTTTTTTACAATATTGACTTTGAAATGGCTCCTGTTAACAAGTTCAGCCAAGCCTTTTATCTTGAAGTATTGACAGATTTCTTACATTAAAAAGTGCTCTATTACTTTATTAGTTAATTTACTTTGGGAACAAGTCTTACTTATCTGCTAAAGAAAAAATTCCATGTATTATTGAAAATTACTTTTTAATATTTTTTTTCTCCATGCAATCTACAAAAGGCAACTGAAGAAGAAACTATTCTTTTTGGTTTTATTATTTTAGCTTCTCCTGGACACGCAATGGAACTCATTTTGATATAGATAAAGATGCACTGGTAACAATGAAACCAAATTCAGGGACCCTTGTTATAAATATTATGAATGGTGGGAAGGCAGAAGCATATGAAGGCGTATACCAGTGTACAGCAAGGAATGAACGAGGAGCAGCCATTTCCAACAATATTGTTATAAGGCCTTCTAGTAAGTGAAGCTCTTAATGTTCATAACATGTGAAACACTTCAGTTCGTTTATTATCGTATGAATGTTTAGCTTTTTTTTTCCTGTCTTAAAAATTTAATCGTCAAAGTGATCATGTTAGAAGGTATTACGTAGTTTCTGATCTTCAGACTTAATAACGTAATGCATGTTCCCTCCAATATTCCTTAGAAAATTTATCAACCAAAATGCTTTCCTGATGTTTTTTGGTACGTCTAGAAGACGTGTTTAAAATTGGGTTGTATATGTGATGCTACAATTAGAACAAAATGTTCAAATCCTTAATGCACATCATTGTTGAGGACAATTTTGACTCTCTTTCTGATGCATGTATTCCATAGTATTTGTAATATCTTCAATACAGAACAGACTGGGACCACAAAGAAGGTAAACGTAAAAAATTTTTATTAATAGTTGGCTGTTTCTATGGCTTTTTATGTGATATTTGTCTCAGATCAGTTTTTCAAGCTTCTCAGCTTAAATGTTCTGTTCTCATATGTTGTAATAAAACCGCGTGTGTTTAATACTGTTTCAGGAAGGTCTACCTTTTTTCTAATTTAGTGCATCACTTTTCTCTTCTTTTGCATTATCTTAGTTAAAAACTTCCAAGACACTGTTATAGAACCTTTAGTCAGCAGCCACAATAATTTGGATCACTTGATTATACTTTCAGTAAATCATTGCTATAAAAAAAGATTTAAAGAAAACCTAATTTTCTCCTAGGAAAACATAAAAAGAAGAACAAAAATTAAATCTGTAGTACACATGATAGAACTTAAAATTCTGATGCATCTATTTCTTCTGGTTTTCTAGAATATTATGGACATGTCTTCCTTAAATTCTGGAAATTTTGTCAATCCATAATTTGTGTGTGTGTGTTAAAATTGCTTTCTGTAGGATCCCCTTTGTGGACGAAAGAAAAACTAGAACCGAATCAGGTTCGAGAAGGTGATTCATTAGTACTACACTGCAGACCTCCTGTTGGCTTGCCACCACCTATAATATTTTGGATGGATAATGGTGAGCTTGGTTTTTATGCAGAAATAGTTTTCTTTTTACAGTTTTTCTACATAGTTGATCATTGCTTACCAAGACCACAGATGGTGGAGTTTCCCTCTGTGTTAAAATTCAAAGAATTTCCATTTCTGTATCAATAAATGAAAAGCAGATATGCAGTCCGAAAGCACAAATCCAAAAGCAGCTGGAGATCTTAATGTAATTTGTAGATTAACACACTGGGGAAGAATGGGAAGACAAGGGAGCTCGAGAGGAAACTTAGAAAAGTCTATGTATTTATAAATCTGCAAACAGTGCAATAGAATGAATGGGGGGCTGCGGATCATAATAATGGAGTGTGTATTATAACTGCAATATAAATGTTTTCTTGTTTTCCCTTAGCTTTCCAAAGGCTGCCTCAAAGTGAAAGAGTTTCCCAAGGTCTAAATGGAGACCTTTATTTTTCAAATGTACAACCAGAAGATACCCGGGAGGACTATATCTGCTATGCAAGATTTAATCATACGCAAACTATACAGCAGAAACAACCCATTTCTGTAAAAGTCTTTTCAAGTAGGTATTGCATTAGCTAATTACATACTTACATAGTATTTATCCAGAATTCTCGAGTTATTTGCCAAAGTTGTGTTACGCTAGGGAATTTTGTCATTTTAATTCTGAGTAAGAAATGGCAGTACTGTATAAACTTAAACTGTAATCTCCAGTATTCCTGACATACAATTCATCTTAAAAGCTCTCATTTTTTTCCCTTTATGAGGCTTTGTCTTTTGAAAAAATGTTGTGAAGCTTTGAAATACTGAAAAAATAACAGTTTTCAAATGGTTTTCATGCCCAAGAATATCAAGTTATTATGATTACTGTAACTATTGAAACAAATTAATCAATCATTTGATTAACTCACCGTGGCCATATCATCACCTTTTGATTCCCAGTACTTTGATTTATCCCTCTTGTATGCATTCTTCATGATATTCTGTTTATTTCAGTGGATTCATTGAATGACACTATAGCTGCTAATTTGAGTGACACTGATATTTATGGTGGTGAGTTACACTGGTCCCCACTGATACTCCCTGTTGCACAGTAGCATTTAGTTAACTAACTTCACCTCCATGGCTACTTAACCCTTTGCTTCCTTTTCAGTTTCTAATAAGGGTATCTACTAGTGCTGGTGATAATACATGCTTTAGAAAGGACTGCACAGTGTGATCCTTTCAAATATCTAATGTTTCAATGTTATTGTAACATATGGCTCATAAAAAATACAAACTCTTAGAATAAATGAGTCCTTTCACACTGGGGCAGATGTTAAAATTGTCTATATGATTTCTACTATACTGTATTGCTTGTTCATATTTTTCCTCCAATTTCACTAGTAGTTTGATATGTTCATTATCACTAGGACTATTCAGTATCACATGCTGCGTAATGAGTAACAACAATTAAGCATTTAACAGCGGCACTTCACATTTAATAGCTTCCTCAATGTGCCATGCATTTTTAACATATTTAACGTAAAACTGGAATTAATTAAAAACTAAACACTTTAATACTATCTGTTTAAGTAACTTTGTAGGGGAAAGATGAGTTTTGTTTGTCTGGTGTTTAAGCTGATCTTTACATTAATCTGTGTTGAATGGTCTTTTGTATATTGTGAATTAATACTCCGTACAGGTATATGTGTGTTTAGCGAGGCTGACTTTGGAGCAACACTGATACCATAACACTTGAGGTTCTAGACTCTCCACTTGATGTTGTGTGAGATAGAGAATATATGATATTACTTCTATTTTTCTCTTTTTCCATGTCAAGTGAGGCTTTGTACATATTAAACTATAACTTATGGGACGCTAAAATGAAACAAGAGCACAGAATATTTTAGTTCTCTGCATAAAAGTAAGATGCCATTCAGAAGCAAACAAGAAATATGTACCTAGACACAGAATGATATATTAGCTACAGTTAGTGAGGAAAACTCCATTTGGTTGGCTCACAACTCAGAAATACCAGAGGTAATTCCTCTGAGTTTTCACAGTCTAGGAAAATGAGTCGGCAGTCCTTAGCAGCACCTAAACTGGGTAGATTAGTTATTGCCTGGGACTATCAGCTGCGTTGTTTATTCTAGACCACCCTTTTCTCCCAACTTTAGTGTTTTTTAGGGAATTCATAGCATTTTAGGGAATTTTACTACATACCGTAGTAAAATTAAGTGTTCTGTTTATGTTAATCTATCAGTAGATCCTGTACCCTAGTAAACAAGAGTTCATTATGCTTCTGCTCACATTTTAAAAAAATAAAATAATTTACTGATTCAGACTGCTACTGCACTTTAGAGCAATTCAATCCTATATTTTAAAATTGCTATAAAAGAACATTAGAGTATTTACAGAAAGCACTCTATTATTACGAAAAGCACTCTTATTCTGACTTCCATGAAGGCAAATGAAATACCATAATACTTCAAAAGCCAACAGAATATAATGTCAGAAATGGGTCTTACATTTATAGCTGTGTGTTTACTGTGGTTATTTCTTGTGGGTTAATCAATGGTTCTTTATTACCAGACTGGGAAGCAGCTTGAATTAAAGTTAAATATATAGTAAGAAGAGAATACAAGGCTTCTAGACGCGTCATGTTGTCTAGAAAATATTGAACAAAGCGTATTGCAAAGTGAAGTGTACCATTTATCCCCTTGGTTTATAGTTCTGAATACAATAACTTTGTTTTATTTGTGTTTTGATGGAAGCCCAGAAATTTTTGGTAACTTTCAGTCTTGCGCTATGACTCACATCAGTGACCTCTTACTCCCCATAATAGTTCTGCTGAAGTGAGTAGGATTAAGGTTTAGCAAACATCCATCAAGCTGCATTCGTTGCCTATGTTAAAACTATGTATTGATTGCTTCTGTCTTTAATAATAACATTTTTCATGTATGTGTTTAAAATTATAGCATTTAACAAGTTGAGATATGTTATGTCTGTCCAAAACCTAATTTGTTGAGCTGCGTAGTTGTGTAACGCAATGATTTTTAATTAAATGGCCAATGTGGAGCGAAATCTCTGTCCAAACTGTGAGAATGGATGTATGCATTTGATCAGTATTAAAGTAAAATTTAGAAATTCATTGTTTTATTTTTTCTTGTTCCAGCGAAGCCAGTTACAGAGAGGCAGCCAGTTCTTCTAACACCAACAGGTAGCACAAGTACCAAAGTGGAACTCAGAGGAAATGTGCTTTTGTTGGAGTGCATTGCAGCAGGATTGTGAGTTACTTTTTAGACGGTGTTTTTCTAAATAATAATACAGAAACAGAAACATTTCAAGATGCTTAAAATGGTGCCTCTGTATAAGCTTAGGTATTCCAAAGAAACAGAAATGTAAAACAGAAAGAGCTCTTTTACAGAAGTCCACCGTTTCCTTGGGCATTAGCAGATTTTAAAACTGACTATCAACATAAATATGGCCTCTGCCTTCTCATATCCCCAAACCCTACACAAAGGGTTCGTGTTGTACCATTGATTTTTTTAAAGGACAGAGAGAAGAAGTGCCATAGGGTAATCTCAGACACACATCGGCGGAATTGCACTCAGGAATCAAGCCTCCATTTTTTCCTAAATTTACAATCAGGTTTTCAAGTTATATAAAAATAGATAAGAATCTGCTGGTCTAATCTCAAAAAGCTGCTTGCATATGCTAATACTTACTTAGTAGATCAGCTAGGTGGGAGTTGTTAGAGCATACCTTCAGCTCCTTACATCCAATTTCTCATTGTGAGTTTAATTGGTACTTGTTTCTTGGATATAATGCACGTTTGCTTCTGCTGGTTATTGTGCAAGTGGAAAATGACTAAAGAGCAATTTAACTTCATTAACTAGTTTGATCTTAAATCAATTTTATTATCAGGAAGAAGTCTGAGAATAGATTGGTTAATGCAGGGGTGGAAAATCTCTAGTACCTGTTTCAGGAACTTCAAACATGTTTACAGTGCACAAAAGCATATAATGCAGTATGCTCCGAGGTAGCTGTGAGGAAAGCCAGTAACTGCAAATGATGCAGCACAGCATCATGCATATGTATTCACTTGCATAAGCTCCACAGGGCACGCTCATGCTCAGCTTGACGCAGCTTGAGACAAGCCTTAGTGCTGTGTTTCTGTCTCAGCTGTGGTCTCCTCCAGTGTCTTTGCATCAGCACCACCAGCAAAACCACACCTCTGAGTGGGAGAAGCATCAGCTCTGGGAATCTGAATCTGCAATATAGTTATATGCGTTTTTGGTAACCCTGCAATAGAAGTATTCAGCAATGCAAACTCCAGTAAAATGGCTGGATAAAAACGAGCAAAAAATTAGAATATTATACATGATCTGACTTTGCGTCTTTAGCCCTTATGTAACTTTTTAAAAAAGTAATTCAATGAGGGAAGCTATATGGTTGTCCACAAAGGGCCAGATTCAGATTTTGTTTAAAACAACTATTTGTAATTACTAAAACCATAAATAAAGTCAACTTTGCTAAGTGTTTCTGTTATAAAATAAGTTATAGTAGACTGCTAAGGGGATATTAGCCTTGAGTCATTACTATTTGAGAGAAGACATTCTACTCAGTAAGCAACACTTTGTAATTTCTTGTAATTTTAAAAATATATCTCCCTGTGTTTGGACAACTTTCAACTTCAGTGGACAGCATGTGACATAGCCAAGGTTTAGACATGGTGCAGTGTCAAGTAGCTATACTTGACTCAGCACTGACAGTTTTTTCTTGATTTCTCACAGGAAATGTTTCTGTCTCCTTACAGTTCTGCTGTAAAATCTATGATGTTCATGAAGCATTGGGATATTGCTCATGTGAAGGACAATTATAAACTTGGCATTATCTAGAAGATACCTTTTAAAGCAGCATGAGTATCAATTTAATATTATAAGTGCAATAAGATTTGAAATACACTTGTATTCATTTATTAACCATCAGGGGTTTTAGATTAATCAGCAGACAAATGTATTCCATAATTATTAAGCCTACGAACAGATGGCCGTTGACAGTGTTAGTGAGGCTTGTCATTTCCTAGAAACAAATGCTGGCATATTTTGCACATTTGCTGGATGTGCCCCAGAGTCTGGGTAAAGGCTCTTAAAATAATTAGTTGTAAAATGTATGTTCAAAAAATTAATGTATTGAACTCTCATTCTTCCTCTTCTCCAGTCCCTAAATCCGATCTCTCCTTTTGCTTCTCCAGACCCACACCGGTAATCCGCTGGATTAAAGAAGGTGGGGAACTGCCAGCCAACAGAACATTTTTTGAAAACTTTAAGAAAACTCTCAAGATTATAGATGTTTCTGAAGCTGACTCTGGGAACTACAAATGTATAGCAAGAAATACATTAGGTTCTGCTCATCATGTCATTTCAGTAACTGTAAAAGGTAATACTAAAATAATCCCTAATGTAATACTGTCAGTGTTCAGAATGAGGATTGAAGTAAACTTTCTAGGGTAAAATATAGCTGAAAGGATAAGTGATAATGGTAAAAAAAAAAATCCCTGAGGAAATTATCATTAAACCAACTGAATTCTACCACTGGAAGGACTTAACTATCTCTAATCTCTTTTTATTTTTTTAATATGTTATTTTGTAAAGCATTGGGCTAATTTGAGATTGTACTGTAACAGTATAATAATTTCTTAGCTTGTACCAGTGCTACATTTAGTTTAGATCCTTTGATTATCTGTCATTAGATTGCTTCTTTCCCTTGTTTCTGTATCTTTCTCCCTATCTTGCTTCTTCATCTCCTCCTTATTTTCTCCATCATTTCTTCTATCTATTCATATAGCCCAAATTCTGTCTTCTCTGTTTTACTGTTGTCTTACAGTCTTATACTCTTCTTCCTTTATCTCTCTTAATTGACATTTCTAGTTTTCTATTTTCTTCATGTATTTTACCCAAGATGATGTCTTACTAATTCTAAAAACACTTACAGTCTGTTTGTTCAAATAGGAATTGTAAGTATGTTTTGAATACCATGAAACAAAAAAACTGGAGTGACAGCTCATTAGTCATTGAAATAATCAACTGCAGTGCTTATTTTGCATGCTAAATAGCTATTTATTTTATTGTAGACCAGCATCATTTTATGATCACATTCAACCTCCTTTTTAACAGCAGCAGTTTAATTTTCTGTTTGCATCTGTCCATCAATCCAAAATCTGAAATTTAATTGCAATATGTGATAACATATGCTATTTGTGGTTATTTATTGTAAAAGAGATGGAGACACAGATGAATAAATTTCAGTGAGGACAGTGTTCCATCCATTTTGATCTCTGTGTGTTTTCAGCTGTCTCAGGTAAGCATCTGGCCCCACTGCAATTCCCATTGAATTCAGCAAGACCGAGGATTTTGCCATTTCTAAATTTCAATGAAATATTTTTATGTAATCAAACCTAAATTAATTTCTAACAGTCTAACTGTTGTGAACATGTATATCTCTGAAATTAATCAAAAAGATCACTCTAGTCTCTCCAGATGCCATCCTCAGATAAATTTTGCTTTCTTTAGGAAAGGAAATAGAGATTCAAAGCAGGCAACCCTAAAATAAACAAAGAACCTCATGTTGCTTATCTCAGAATTTTAATGCAGTGGGTAGCCAATAGCTCAGTTTAGTCAAAGTATAATCTGCCAGTTTATCATATATCTCATACCTTGTTTGAATTATCTTTTGCTTACCATGACTGTGCTTTATGTTTTTCTGTACGTAATTTTGGAAAACAATTCCTGTGTTTCTGTTCCTAACCCCAGCTGCCCCATACTGGATAACAGCACCCAGAAACTTGGTCTTATCTCCTGGAGAAGATGGGACGTTGATCTGCAGAGCTAATGGCAACCCAAAGCCTGATATAAGCTGGTTAGCAAATGGTGTTCCCATAGCAAGTAAGATTCTCAGTTACCTTATGGGAGGATGAATAAAGATATGAGGAATACTAGGGTTGTTTTTTTTCAAATATAAATGAAAAGCGTGTATTTGAATAGTTTTTCCCTGACAGGTAAAAGTAACTTATAAATGAGGTGACAAAAATACTGTGTTTCGTAAAAGTGAAACAACAAAATATGCCTCTAATGTGCTTGAGAGCACTAAAATTTGTGACTGTGCTCCTGGTTATTCTGTCTGATGTTCTGCTGGTGCTATCTTTCTGGAGATGGGGCTGTAGCAACAAAGCTGTGCCATCCATGCCTCTTTGACAAGGATATTGCTGGGGTGTAACTTTCACTGTTGTGTTGCCATGACAGTCATGTTTGCGAGCTTTCTCCTCTGCCGCCCCACTGCAACACTAATTTTGTCTAGGAATCGTAAAGGTGACATAAAAAGTCGAGTCCTCATGTCTGTGGATGTATAGAGCACTTCTGCAGGATTTGCAGCTACGAGTATGTTTGAGCCTTCCGGGCTTCAGCGCTAAAAAGCAGCAGCAGCAAAAGTGACTGAATGTGTCAGCAAGTGCCTGGCAAACAGCTTGTGCCAAGTAGGTGTCAAAGAAAAGGAACCCCTAAGGCAAGGAAACAGCTGTTTCTGTGTGCATTGGTAAGAAAAGCAACCCTGAATTGGTGATTGAGTCACTTAATTGTTGCAGTGTTATGACTGGCAATGCTGTATGACAGACATGAGATAGCTGCTATATATAGCACAACTTTACTTGGGAAGAACTTCCTGGAGGACACTGCAGTGTGTTCTTAGTTGGGTGTGCACTCGGCATAGCCTGTACCATAAAATCACACTCGGTTCTTCTACCTTTGTCCTTCCTCTTTCACAAATCAGTGTTTTAAAAACAGCCAGTCTACGCCATTGACTCATGAAAGATAATGTGCTCTAAAATACTGTGCTGACCTATTGAAAGTGTGACAGTGTAACTTTTAGGAGTTTCAGGAGATGTTTACGTCTGTTGATGAAGTAAATGTCACAGAGTTTGGGACATAGCAGAGTACGGTGAGAATCTAGGAAATAGCAACAGGTAAATGAGAGCACTCGTTAGATATATTCAAAATATTTGGGATACAAGAGAGATCAAACTGAACTGGAGGGAAAGATACGCAACTTTGGGAGGAAAAGTAATGGTGTATATTGAAACAAATAAGAAATATTTAACAAAGAACCTGTTTCAGGAATCCTAATTAGATGTAAGTTGAGCTCTCTAGCCATTAGAATGAGAAGTTTCCATTGGCTAAATAAGTTATTGTGAGAACCTGACAGAACCAGGTACAGAACTGTTAGGACCGGGACCTAACAGTTATGTAAGCTGACATTAACCACCTCATCAAACCATAGTATGACAGGAAAATATGAAAATTTCAATGTAATTTTGTGTTGTATATATTGTAGGTAAATATATCATTGTGCGTGCCTTGTGTCAAACTTAGGTACCTGTCCTGCTTCTTTCCTTCTGTGTTTAGGGTGGTCTCATCTTCATACTATTTTCTTTATAGTTACCATTAACTTTTGTGTTTGTTTGTTTGTTTTGAACAGATTTTTATCCTGCTGTCCTGATAGTTTAACTCTTCCTTTCAGGCCTTCTGACTAGTAAAATGTTTTTTTGCCTGGCGACAAGGTTCACCTTTGCCTCGCACTGCTTCCTTGTCAAAGCTGTAGGACATGCTGTTCAAATGACAGACAAGTACATTTTCCAGAGAAGCAGTGATGTATTCTGCATTCATGCAGGAGAGTAGTAAATCGTTAAGAAACAGAGAGTTTTTCAGAAGCAGCTGCAGGATGTCAATGAATCTCCCAAATAAGAGGGCATCATATATGTGCTGGCTGGCCTTGAGGAGTCAGTACACAAAGTCTTATTGAAGGGAACTCAATAAAAATTAAGAGACTTTAATTAAATTACCCCCTCAACCTCAGTAGGAAAAAAAAAAAAAAAGAAAAGAACATAGGAAATAAGTAACTGGGTAGCCCAGCCTGATTTTAAAGGTCACTTCCACTGCTGAGAAAAGCTGAAGTTTTATCCAACTTAAATATTTAAGTGCAAGTTGATTGGATGCTCCAGTACACTGAGTCTGTCAGGACATGTAAGAAAGAGAATCACCGTGATCCCAGAAAGTGCGGTTCTTAAGGTTCTTACGATTTTGTATTATTCTGATTCATCAAAAGCTGGTCTGGGAACTATCAAGTACAGTATGCCTTTTTGTTCACTTGTTACTAAATTATAGAATTGAGCCCCTCGTCTTCCAACTGACTGATTAGTGAATCACTGTAAAAGGAAACTAAAGCAGCTGTTTCAGCTTCAGGGCAGTGCTGAGAGAGATACACCCATGGCAGGATTTCAAAGAAAAAGAGCTACATTTGAATTTCAAAGCCCTACTGTCATCGTATATCCCACAATGTGCCTCCTGTGGCCCAGTAATCTGTTTGCAATACTTTAATTTTCTATTGGAAAGTACAACTGGGAGATGCTTAATTCTTCCGGTTTTGTTTTTTCATAATAGAGTCAGACAAGGAGGGGGAATGTTGAAGAAAGGACCATTCGTCCATATCTCAGTCAAAGGGTGAGGCTTAAAAACCGAAAGGGAGAAGGGAAGAATAAAGCAAAATGTACTGTGTTCTTAAGCACCTATGGAAAAAAAAATTGCAACGATGTCCAGATTATATTAATCAGAGTCAAAATATATTTTTAAAGGAAGATGTTAGGTTTCTTTGAAATATTTTAATTAATTTTCTTCAACAATTAACGCTTAAAAGAAAAACCCCAGCATGTCTGAAAAGAAAGCTGCTTCAGACGTGCTGGAGTGATAAGGACCTAACCTCCTAATATTTACTCACAGGAGTAATTTGAACTCACACACACAGTCCCGTTGAGGTCAATTAGAATTAGTTTGGCAAGTAGCAATTGAAAGTTCAGGCCATGACTCCGCTTCGCCTTGTGCTTCAATTAACACTCAAGATCTGCATTATTTATACCACTGCATAATCCGTTGTGTTTTACTGCTTAGATATTCAGTGTGGTTTTACAAAAGGGAAACCATGCATAAAGTATCTCAACTTTTAAGAAAGTAACAACCCAGATTAATTGGGAGGGGGAAGCACCTTCATAATTGGACTTCAGAAAGGCATTGCACATACTGCACAAAAGACTAATTTATTGGTTCAGTGGTTTATAGTTCATGATGAGCTATTAAATATTAAATACACACACTTGGACTTACACAAAGTAGTGCACTGAAAGACGCTGTTTATCTTCTTTCAACATGTTCTTCACTTGTTTATATCACATTTCACATTGAACCGTAGGTTTTAGTTGGTCTCCATCAGTAATTACATTGAATTTAAGGGAGAAACATTAGCCCTTAGATTTCCTTCATGAAAGGCCTTGATAATCCCTGGCTCAGAGATCTGTCATCCATCGTGTTCTCTGTGAGTAGACACATAAACTGTTCACCACAGCCATGGGAGGGTAGGGAGAAATCTGCTGGACTCGGATGCCTTGAGGTGTTCAGTCTCAGAGAGGAGAGGACTACCAGGGCAGACATTTATCCACTGCTTCTGCTTTAATTGTGTTGAAACTGTACATCTGGCATAGGAACTGCAGCAGATACGAAAACTTTTGATAATCAGGTTTCTTTATTACGCAGAAGATAGTCGAAGGGTAGTCATGGCTAGTGCAGGTAATAACCTTTGGAGTCCTTTGGAGGTGATAGTGCTATCAGAATCAGAAACTTGGAAACAAGGATTTCAGTGATCACAAGAAAATACTTTCTGAGGAGCAAGTGAGATTAATAAGAAAAGGAAAAGGGCATCTTCTTCCATGTCCCATCTCTTCCAGAATTAAGTCTTTGTCAGTTCAATGTAAGGCAAAACTGGATTAGTTAAGTTTCTTGGTTTTCTTGCTTAGGTTCGCTCTAGGTTTGACACCATAGGTTCTCAAGTGACTGATGAGCTATACTGCCCAGCCTTGGTATTTCACTACCAGTTTTATGTTCAACTATATGGTTTATGATCGTAGACCATATGGTTTATGATCTACAAAAAACCAAGAGGTCTCTCCATAAGGGACCTACCTTCCTATGAAGCCAACTCAAGGACTATGCATTGGATGTTCTTCCCAATCTTCTTGGCTGGTTGGTTGATAATATTAAGTCCTAGTTCTATCACACTGTCTTGTTGTCATAGGTGATCTATCTGATAACAAATGTCCAAAATTATGCAAATAATTCTTTAAAAATCTCATTTCAGTGATTCAATTGTAGTTAGTTTTACCCACAGAAAGACTTTTCTATTTTTGAAAATGGCTACTATATACATAAATTACTCATGAATATGAGTTTCTGGAAGAAGAAGCAGGTCAAGAAGGATGATAGGATACTTCTAGCAAAAGTTACTATAATACAAATGATCCTGTGATCCTGTCAGAACTCAAAAAGTGTACATGAGCATCACTGTACAGGGACCATATGTTTCTGTATTCATATCATAAAAAAGCACCTAACCTTTGCTTTCCCTGTATTTTTCCACAATAACAGGGTCTTCAAAGCTACCTCTGAAGTTAGAATTGTTGAAAAATCATGTCTTAAGAGCCAGTACTGATGTGCTCCCATTTACATTCACTATTATTTGTGCATAAACTTAAGGACAGAATTATAGTAATAGTAGAACTACAACAACCAATATTCAGTATAAAAATCTAAATCAAATAATTGTCTCAGCTTCTCCGAGAAACTAATATTCTGCAAAATGATAGCTCAGCTTTACTAAGGAAATTAGTTACTAAGCCCTATAACACTTAAACAACAGACTTTGTGTTATTACATTCATTATCCAACAGTCATATATAATGACACTGAATGCATAGCAGGACTGATTACTTTTTATTCATAACTTTGATTTTCTGAAGAAGAATCAGGCATCTGAAGACAGTAATGAATATTTCTGCTCTTTTCTAAAGAGAAATTATTATCTGCTTTCACTGTGTTTTTCTGTGACATTTTACTGATCTGTGTAAGACTAGCTCTTACACATGCCAAAAAAGTATATGTTCTCATCAATACAGGGAAAAGGAGTCAAGTTATTTTGTCCTTTTCTTTTCCATCTTGTTTTTAGCCAGAGGGAGTCTCTAGTACAACATCTGAGGATGACATCAGCATTTTCACTATAGAATAGAAACAGTTAGTACTCACATATCCTACAATCTATGATTGTAATCCACAACATGCTTCTGGAAAAAATATATGCTACCTTAGGTTACATCATACTTCTCAAGCAACAAAAAACACCCTATTTCAGCGCCCTTTGGGACCTGGAGTCTAAGTTATCAGAGTTGTGAACTTCTGATGTCAGCTGGATCTCATACTCACTTTGTTGTATTTCAGAATGTGATAGCAATATAAGGAATTATTTTTATATAAGGAATATAATATAAGGAACATAATATTATATTGTATATAATAATATTTCCTTCCAGACCTAAGCATAATAATGGGTTTTTAAACCTGTTCGGAAAGCACGTCTCATTCTGCCCTTTTTTCCAGGAAAAAAAGAAGAATGGTAGCATAGTGGTTATATAAACATACTAAAAAAAGTAATTGCTTGGGCTATCTAAAGTTTATGAAACAGAGGGAATTGTGTATTCAGATAAACAGAAGGTATTCAGATAAACAGAAGGTATTCAGATAAACAGAAAGTATTCAGGGTGCTGATGACTAGCTATGGCAAAATTTTCTGATGGAGGCTGTACCTTCTCTGTATGGGAATAAGCTGCATGTAGCTGTAGAGTCAAGAAGGTGTCTTATTATACAAAGTGATGGAAAAAACAGGTGAAACCAGGCAATCAGGTGTCTTTTTCCAGAAAGGACATAAGCATGTTCATAAGCTGAGGCTCTATGTTATTTGGAATAAATGCTGGCTGTCGCAGAGCACACATTCAACTATCTGTAACAGCAGCAGAACTCTTACAACAAATACTCATTACTCATTGTCCCAATTGTATAAAAACATTTTAAGTATTATGTAATTCTATGCTACCTTGCCTGTGGGTTCCAAATTCCAATTTGTTAAATATGTCAAGAGCATTTTCCCCTTTTTGTGCAACCATCCTGTAATGTTACCAGAATCCTGGTAAAGGCAAACAAGCAGTGTGGCCCTGCCATCTCTCTCTTTCCCCAGAAAAAATGAAAAAAGGGATATGGCAAGGGCTGAAGTACTGCAAGCCTACTTTACTTCAGTCTTTATTAGCAAGATCAGCCTTCAGGAATCCTGGGTCCAGGAGGGGACCAGCAGGAAAGGCTGGAGTAAGGTGCACCCTTGGTGGAAGAGGATCAGGTCAAGGAATACATAAGCAAACTTGGACATACATACGTCCAGGTGCACCCACAAGTGAGGGAGCTGGCAGATGTCATTGCAAGGCCACTCTCAATAATCTTTGATTGATCATGGTAACTGGGAGAAGTGCCCAAAGACTGGGGAGAAGCAAATGTTACTCCTATCTTCAAGAAGAGCAAGAAGGAGAACCCAAGGAACTACAAGCCAGTCAGCCTCACCTTGATCCCTGGGAAAGTAATGGAGCAGCTGATCCTGGAAACTATTTTCAGAGCACATTAAGGACAAAAAACTACCAGGAGGAGTTAGTGCGGCTTCACTAAGGGAAAGTCATGCTTGACCACCTTGATAAATTTCTATGATTAAATGACTGGCCTGGTAGATGAGGGAACAGTAGTGGATATTGTCTACCTGGACTTCAGTGAGGCTTTCACACTGTCTCATATAAGATCCTTGTAGACAAGCAGTTGATGTATGGGCTGGGTAAACAGACAGTGAAGTGGATAGAAAAATAGCTGAACAGCCAGGCCCAGAGAGTGGTGATCAGTGACACACAGTCTAGTTGATGGCCAGTAGCTTGCAGTGTTCCCCAGGGTTCACTCCTGTTCAATATCTTTGTTAATAATATGGATGATGGGGCAGAGTGTACCCTCAAAAAGTTTGCTGATGACACAAAACTGGGAGGAGTGGCTGATATGCATGATGGTCATGCTACCACCCAGAGGGATCTCGACAGGCTAGAGAAGAGCAAAGTCTGCACCTGGGGAGAAACAACCCCAGGCAGCAGTACATGCTGGGGGGCCACCCAGCTGAAAAGTAGCTTAGTAGAAATGGCCCTGGGGGTCTCTTTTCTGAGAACAGACACCTGCCTCCTTTCCTTCAATTAACTGAAGAAGGATGTATTCCTTAAACACATCAGCAGGAAGCAAAGATTCCCCGCCTTTTTTTTTTTTTTTTAATATGATAATTTAATGGTTAGATCGTTCTTTTAAAATCCAGTTCCTTCTTCAGATAGAGAGCATTGAATTAATGGCTTCCATGTCTCTGAAGGTTCCCTGCCATCAGTCTGTAAGGTATTATGTATGGGAGTGTGTGTGAAGGAGGGAAGTCTGTGCACCTGTTAAAGATCTGTCTGTCTGCAGGATTCAGAGAGCATGAGTGGAGGGAAGCCCAGAGCCCGCGGCAGGGAGTAGCTGTGATTGGAACAGCCGTGGGCACATCTCCTACCTCCTGGGAGGGCGGGTGTGCTTATTTTCCATTTAGCGGTGATTTGTATGCAGAAACAGACCACTTCTCACAGCTGACTGGCCTGCCTGCTGGGCTACTCACCTGCTCTGTCTATTTTCAGCCCATGAATCTTTTAATGAAAATGACATTTACATAGAACAGGAAGCAATGGGGTTCATGGAATACAATAGGAAGTAAAGCAAATGAGGAGAAAAATAAATGCCAGCAATCCAGATGCCCAGAGAATAAGTGTTTAAAATTCCAGTAGTACTTTTTCATTGCTTTCTGAAATTTTTGAATTTGTGATACTGATTTGAACTCAGAGTGATAGAAGATGCAAGTTAAAAATGGAGTCATAAACCATTCTTGAGGCATCTGTTTGGAAATTGGTGTAATGCAAAATAGCCTGAAGAGTTGACCCGAGATGGAAATACCCTTAAGCAGGAGCACAGAACTGTGGTCCCCTTCATCTGTCCACTTTCATTCTCTCTTAGAGAATTCAGTAGTGAAATCTTTTCTATGAATCCAAAGAAATAAGAAATTATTTTATATTAAAATGTCTTCCACAAATCTATTTATTTTCTCAGGTTCCAAAAATATATACAGGTGTCAATGACACAACCAAACTACAATGCATTTATTCATGCATATGTGCATTTGTTTTTAATATTAAATAATTCTTCATTAAATTTAAATATTAATAACACAATGATGTGTTTTTATTTAATATTTACTTAAAATATTAAAGTATAGTTTGTGCATTTGTATGTAGTGCGCTGTTACAAGTTTTTTATCTGTTGTACCTCTCTAAATCCATCCAGTTGTATCATAACTGACAGCTATTATTATTCAGTAATATTTCAGTACAATATTTTCAATTATATTCTCGATTCTTCTGGGATGCAAGATCTGTTTTGACAGGTCGGGCTACTACAGAACAGTTGAGGAAATGGCATTGTATATTTCTTATAAAAGGGAAAGAGTGCCACCTACTGAATTACTATCACTGCTCTTGTGAAGACTTGATTTTGTGTGAAATAATTATGTTTTACTTTGAGATAGTTTTCAACTGAATAAGCCTATTTTTATGTTTGGATAATTATTTATGGTGTAAAATCTGATTTGAAAAGCTGAAACCTTTTAAGTCACAGAGGATTGTAAGGTTCCAATGACGCTCAACATAATTTTCTTTAGACACTCAGAAATATTTCCTTATTTTTTGTAGATACTGTCAATAATTGCCTGAATATTGTCATATCAGTATTTTTCGTCTGTAATCCATGCAAAATATGATCTCAGCTTCACTTCCTTGAAATGCAAACAACTACAAAAAAACTTCAAAAATGGCAAATCTACCATCCTGAGTTAAATTTTTGTAGAATTGGAATAACTTCCTTAATCATATTAAAATTCACATCTAACCAGTGAACAGTCACTCAGAAAAATAGAAGAAAGGGCATATTGGTCTTTCAAATTGTTTCTTCTTTTCAGAAATATGAAACATATCATCCAACAGCAGTTCAAGAAAAATAATTTTTTTTTCTTTACACCAACAGTTGCCCCAGAAGATCCTAGCAGAAAGGTAGATGGTGATACCATTATTTTCTCACATGTGCAAGAAAGGTCAAGTGCTGTCTATCAGTGCAATGCTTCTAATGAATATGGATACTTGCTCGCAAACGCATTTGTGAATGTTCTGGGTAAGAAACAGATTTTATGTTTTTCAGGCTTTTTATGTATTCAGTTGTCTCCTGCTACTACACGGATTGCATGCTCAAGCCTTGCTTGAGGTCTTCAGTGGGAATGGATGTATTTCCTGAGCCCTGTAAAAGGCACGGGTATACATGCCGTATTTCCACTTTCATTATTCTTAAGTAAGAGGATAGTTGTGAAAGCTGGGGAAAACTTGGAAGAATTTTTATCCTTTTGTTTGTTTGTTTACATATATCAAGCAAATGGAAGCATAAGAAAAAAGGCAGGAATTAATATTCCTTATGTTAATATGTTTCAGTACTCTCTTATTGATTGTGGGTGTTTTGGGTCACTTAAATAAATTATCTCTAAAGTGCTATTGCAAGGGCACATGATTATGCATTTGTCTTGAAAGCCTCCCAAGAATGTGTTTCTGGTTAGGAGATACTGTGCTCTCTCTAATTCTTCTAGCTGAATTTAACAAAGCTAGAAGCAAAATCCTAGGCAGAATCGCCTCTAAGGATCCTCCTGCAGGAACTGGCAGATCTTTTGATTGAGAGACACTGTCTTTTAAATGATAGAACTCACTTTGGTTCCATAGTTCCTTTAAAAAATGTAGGTGTTTCACCAAAAATACATCTTAGCTTCTTTCTGCCTGCAGGTTTGTTCAGCATTATGTAGTTCCGTTGGTTCCCAGGAGTTTCTCTTCTTGAAGTATATTCTGATTTAAATTTTCCAGATGAAATCATTGCCTTTGGTGCCAATCCCTATTACTTGTAAACAAGGAAGATGCATTTGTTTTTCACAAGATAATTCTCCTACATTTCCTCAGGCTACTGGCAGTAGAACGTATTTGTACCTAGACTGAGGCCAGAAATAACTTCAGAGAAGGATGTTAATGTATTATTCTTTCGGCCATTCTTAATATCTTAGTATTTTGTACTTGCATCTTCGTATCTATATCCAGATATCTTTGTCTTTTCAGCTGAGCCACCAAGAATTCTAACTCCTGCTAATAAACTGTATCAAGTCATCGCAGATAGTCCCGCATTGCTAGACTGTGCTTATTTTGGTTCACCTAAGCCTGAAATTGAATGGTAAGCTATAGTTTTTGTCCTTAAGTTATGTAAAAAGAGCCAGTTACATCTACGGAAACAAACATTTAAAGCCTTAAAACTATTTTTATTCTATTTGCAATTTTAAAATAGTGTATTTTTAAATATATAGATTCATAGATTCATAGATTGGTCCAGGCCGGAAGGGACCTCCAAAGGTCATCTAGTCCGACCTCCCCGCAGTCAGCAGGGACACCCCCAACTAGACCAGGTTGCCCAGGGCTTTGTCGAGCTTCACCTTGAATATCTCAAGGGAAGGGGCCTCAACCACCTCCCTGGGCAACCTGTTCCAGTG